>CM060958.1:149769963-149894963 GCA_030765055.1 Mantis religiosa | reverse complement strand
GTATGCTTGAATTATGAGCTCTCTTGCAATATTTTATCAAAAGCTGACAGATCATTGGCTGCTCAAATACGAAGCTCTTCAAAACAAATAAAACCTCAAACGACGTTTTAATGTACCGTAAAATGATAACCAAATGACTGTGCTAAGCGATGTCCGTTGTTTCGTCAGACTGCACAGAAATATAATCGGCAATGCTCGGCCAGCCAGCCAGGTGAAAAGATGATTACATATCAACGTTTGGGGAATGTGCATCAGATCATGGACCAGACACTTTTCCTGGCTTTCTTGCGCATCTCAACAGCCTTCGACCTCAAATACAGTTTACCATGGAAGTGGAGAAGGATGGAACTCTTCCATTCCTGGGCATTCTTGTTTCAAAAAACAGCAACGGTACACTGGGTCATTCTGTATATCGCAAGCCTACACACACCGATCTCTATCTGAACGCTCATAGTTTCCATCATAAGTCTCATCATTTAACTCTTGTTATGTTAGTTAATTGATGGGAATTAATCATTTCTTCACACTAGCCATATATAGGCTAAGGTTTTTGATGGATAGAATCAACATGAAAAATCAAATAGTATTACAAATTTTGTAATGGAGCAGTTTGTGAATAATTTAAAAAGTAACACCAAATGGAAAGCCGTACGGTAAAAACCTGCAGTCCAAATATCCCGCGCATTTCCTGATTTATTGCGATCACAGCGACACAGAGGGAATCTCCTACAATACGTAGTACACGTATGCTTTATAGATGTCAGGCAAGTCACAATTCCTATGTCTATATCAAGTTTTTCTTAGTTATAAAGAACATTTTCCAGAACATTAAAATAGTGATGCTTCGTTTTGTTGCAACATGAAATCGAAATGCAAAAGGCATCAGTTTAGAGCATTAATGCACAGAAACATCAATATAGAGAAGCAACAATTATTGTGTTTGGGAGCGAAAGTCTGAGGAAACTTGTATAACTTTAATAAATTCAATATTTTTATCATATTTCTATGGATATTACATATTCAATTTTTAACTATTGCAACTTTAATATATAGTGCACGTTCATCAAGAAATAATCTAGCATGTTTCTGTAATGTACAGGTTCCAATTATTTACAATGTTGAAATGCAATATAATTTATTAACAAACATTTCCCCGTGTTTTGTTATTGCAAGGCCTAAACACGAATATACAGAATTCAAAAGTGCGGGTAATGAATAGAAACGTCCATATTAATGAATTAAATTCCGATATTAATAAACGCTCCAGCATGTCATATGTGTTATCAACGTCGAGACTTAGAGTAAACATTTACTGATGACTGGCAAACGCATTGCAAGTTTCAGACTAGTATCAAGAAGTCATTTAGTTTAAACCCGTATTGGCGGAACTTACTTTGTAAGTGGTTGAAGAATTTGTTGAGTCCAATATCTATCACAATATATGAAAGGACTCAGTAAATTATATACCCATGAAAAATCAGATACCAAGAGCAAAAAATTCATTAATTCAGTTAAAGGATACAATTGGTACACTTGTTATTCCTTTTCTCCCCATTCGGAGAATATAGAAAGTCACGTGCAGCACAATATAAGATCTTTATGTAATGTACACGTTCCTGTTATCAGCAATTTTGAAATGCAATATAATTTATCAACAAACACTTCCCCGTGTTTTGTTATTCCAAGGCCTAAACAGAATATGCACAATTCAATAATGTGTGTAGTGAGTAGAAACATCCATATTAATGAATTAAATTCCATTATTAATAAACAAAAAACAACTATCTCAGTACGAAGTTGTTTATGATATGATTCAGCATCTAGATAAGACAAAGGAAAAATATTTGTAAGCTTTAAAAACAGGAATAGTCCCAGGATTATTGAACAAAATTATAACACATCCCAACAAGGTCCTCCATGATTGGACTAGTTGTAGTCGAGCTGTGTTTACAACAATCTTGGACAAGGTTATTGCTAATAAAATACTTATCTAAGTGGAAAGACAAGGCATTTGGACAGTAACCTATATGTATTTAATACCATGAACAGCTTAGCGACTTTCATTTTGGTAATTCCTATAAAGAAAAAAAATATTCGGTCATAAGCAACATACGTTGTCAATCTTATGTCAAACAGAGCAATTGTATTGCATCCTCATGTAATGACATTACATGTGTAATGTCATTTTGTGTAAAATGTGAAATATTTCGCACTAACTATTGATTCACTTTCCATTCAAGTTAAAACCCAAATGTTGTGGGCCCGCCTCGGTAGCGTAGATGGTAGCGCGTCTGCCTCATGTTTAAGAGGTCCGGAGTTTGAATCTCGGTCGGTATGAGTTAACTGGATAAGGTTTTTTCTGGGGTTTCCCTCATTCTTTGAGACGAATGTCAGGTAAATGTAAGCTCCATGGACCCTGGCTCATTTGAACATCATTTCACCAATTTCATTTACCGTCCGATATTGCTTAACGCTGGAGGACGTAAAAAAAGGGGAATACAGGACTAGTGACTTCGAATAAACAATTTATTTAACGTTAGTACGAATCTTTGGAATAAGTATTATTAAATTGTAAGAAAACCAATTGGAATATTTTCAAAAAGGAAGCATCTACAATAAATAGAAAAGTAATGTACAATATAAAAATAATCAGATACACAAGTTTCTACGGATGTAGGGGAACATGGGGCAGGACAGGTTACTTAATATTTGTACATCTATATTTCACACTTGAACATTTATAAATTGTGTTTTGGTAATGTGAATGTGTTTACTATTGCATAATTACCTGAGAAACATAAATTAAATAGACACTCGCATTAAATGGGAGTAGCTATCACGTCAAGAACAAAATTAGTACATTTTCCCCGTTTTGCCCCATAGGCGGTGCAGTAAGGGGTATTATTTCTTTGACCAATTTTTGATAAGCTTTTTATTTCTTTTACATTTAGTTCATATCTCAATATGCACAAATATGTACATCTTCATCATCAATTTCGAGACCTGCACAGGAATTATGAGCCAACTGCAGGCAGCAGGGATATCTAACCCACCCTCCTTCTGAATAATCGTGGCAGTAAACACAATCATCTTCGTCGTATTTTGCCATTTCTTTCCTGTTACCAGCAGACAGATGACTTCTGGAACGTTTGGTCACAGGAGGATTAGCACATCTAGGCCTACCTCTCGATGATTCCCGTTTTGTTTCGCTTTCTGCAGAGCAAGACGCCTTTTTACAGCTCTTTTATTCATTTTTTCTTGTTCCACATGCGACAGCGCTTCTTTATAAGGAGATGTTGTCAGTATTGTGTTTTTCCCCCCTGTTTTTCCAAACTCTCGTGTTTTTCTAATCTACATTTGGAATAGGTGTGATATTTTCTGGGCTGAAGATCTGGAAACTACTGCAGCTTGGCATCTCAATGTTTTCTCTCCCCATAGATGAACCAGAGACAACGGACATCTCAGAACTTGAAGGATTAACATCATCAGGAACTCCAGAAGTAAGCTCAATATCTGTCATTTTGGGAGGTAAGAAATGAGCATCATCAAATACGAGATGTTCACAGACCACTGCCTTGCTCATTGTTGAGCCTCGTCTATAACTGATACCAAACAATGATGCAACCTGAAACTGTGTCACGAATTTTTCTGGATTAGATCTTACCCAGGAGCGAATTTCATTCTCATAATATTTGATTAGTGATTTCATGAAAGAAACATCTAGCGGCTGCAGCCTGTGATAACGTTTCTAACAACATAATTAATATTGTTTAGTTTCTTCTTAACGTAACGTTCAAGAGTTGTTTGGGGCACTTGAAATTGACTAGTTGCCCTTTTGTACCCCATTGAACCATCAAATACAGCATTCGCAGCCGCCTCCATTGAGACTAAAGACCACTCCTGCTTCTGTGACTTCTTTACTCACTATTCCGAAATCACACGAAACCTGAGTAGTCAATCATATGAATAGCACAGAAAGAGTTTTACACCAGAACCATAATGGGGTAGTATCCTGTTATGGTCCACCCATATTGCCCCGTAAACACAAGCTTAGGTTAATGCTTGCATATTGTTCGATATTCAAAGATAACTTAGCGAAAAACATGCATTTAAAAGTAAATTAAGTGTTATATTCAATAGTAATTATTGTTTTTCATTTAAATGTAGACATGATGCATTTACGTGCCTTGAAAGATATCACGGATCATGTAAAATCTGCTTCTAACTGTATCCATCACACAACTCGCACACAACAGTCTGTTATGGCAGCCAACTGACGTGTACTAGTAGCTGTGATTGAGATGACGAATTTTTTACAGATTCCGGTAGATTGTGTCATCTACAAGAGAGAAAACAGTATACCCCGTTCTGCCCCATGTTCCCCTAATTGGTTAAGTAAGTGGACTACGGTTTACCTGAGAACAGTTAGCATGCATTGGAAATACATAACATTTTATACATATATTCAATAATCTGGATAAAATCATGTATGTAATATAGAATAATATAAATTGCTAAATGTGTGTTACATTTAGTAGAAAACAAGACGCTACTGTTAAGGAGTACCTTGGATCCCTTCAAAAACGTTATGTATCACCTTTTAGATAGACAGTAATTGTTAACATGCAGGTTCTTACCAAAAATGAGTTATTTTATGTCAGACAGCTGAATAATTAAGTGGGATTATCCAA
Source organism: Mantis religiosa (assembly GCA_030765055.1). NCBI lineage: Eukaryota > Metazoa > Arthropoda > Insecta > Mantodea > Mantidae > Mantis > Mantis religiosa. Next base: position 149,890,272 of record CM060958.1, on the reverse strand, counting down.
ATATATTAAAATATTATAAAGAAAATGCCCTATTTTAGTATATTTGAGAAAACCACAATGAAGTATTGAACAGGAAATATTTACGATTATGCTACGTACATTAGAGTATTATTGTGTTTAAAGAGGAAACAGAACAAAAATTTCCGTCAAAGCTATGGACTGAAGTTTAAACTGATGGATCAAAGTTCCCTGGAGAGAGGCTTTTGCTTTTAAATTTACGTTCTCCACACTTAAGTCATATAGTACGAGTACGCTGAAGTAAATCTATGGTACAGAGTCCTTATATTTACTGGACATTCATCTTTCAGGATGAGGAAAAACACAGGAAATAACCTTATCAACTCATTAAGATCGGGCATTTTTTACACGCCACCACCACGCCATTCCGGCGGTCCGTGAAGGGAGTATGGGAACGTCTCATTATATCCATAATATTGAACATAGCTTTAAAATTACTCTAAATCGAGATATACTTAGCTAAATCTATTGCCATTCGAACAGCTATCTCATGTATTATGACAACAAAGCAGTATTATTAGGGTTGTTCAATAAAGACTGATCACAAAGTTTTTTTGACAACGTACCGTTACTCATCCTCATAATTTTGATGGTCCTTCTCAAAATAGTCTCTCCTAAATGCGATGCACTTGTCCCAGCGTTTCTGTCAGTCTCCAAAGACATGCTGGAAACCATTTTTTGAGAGATCCTTCAAAATCGCCTCCGCAGTCTTCAACACTGCTTCTGATGATGGATAATGCCTCCCAAGAAGGCGTTTCTTCAAGATAGGGAATAGAAAAGGTCACATTAGGCTAAATCCGGACTATAGGGAGGGTGAGGGGTGCACTTCTTGTTGATTCTTGCAAGATATTCAGCAACAACATAGGCAATAAGAGGCTGCGCATTATCGTGGTGTAGCATCCAGCCTGCTTCATGGAAATGTGGTCTTTTGCGTCTGATTTGGACTTAAAATATTTTCAGGTCATCCCTGTAGTACTGTCCAGTTAGTGATGTGTGTGCAGGTACAACATGCTGATAAACCATTGCATGAATGTCAAAGAATGAAATGACCACCGCTTTCCCAGCAGAAGCAACAACTTTTGCTGTTTTGGAGGTTGGGGATAAAGGAGAGCTCCACACTGGGATTTGCTGTTTGCTCTCAGGATCAAAATGATGTAGTCAAGGTTCATCAGCAGTGATTACGTTTGAATGAAACTCCAGATCTTCCTCTAACATCAACTTTAACTGCACGTTTCCTCCATTGCAGCGGTAGGCGATGCTAAACATGTCTGTACTTGCCTACTTCTCTCAGGCGGGAACCAGGAGTACCAACAGTGAAACTACTACGGCGTGTTTGCTTCACATTAAGCAAACAGAATATCATAAGATTGAAATTAAGTGCGAAAAATTATGACCGTAAAAATATTATGATCATTCTTTATTGTACAGCCCTGGTATTACATTTTCTGATTGTTATAGTATTTTCTGTAAGTTGAAAGGAACCAGCTATGAAGTAAATAATTGTATAATAGGAATTCAAATATAACAGTAACCCTGCAGGAAGCATTCATCATCAAATTAATGTAAATCTCTGGACACACAATATCACTGTAAACTGTAAAGTGGATCTATTGGCAAAGGATGTAAGAAATGAGAGTATATTGATGGATATTCAACTCAGGGTATGTGTGTGGCAAATTAAAGAAATATGTAAAGAGAGAAGTTATGATCTAGATCGTATTTTTAAGATCAGATTAACTCCTTCACTACTGTACAAAGGGATGATTTATATTTTAGCTGTGGACAGATGTTTCTTTTCCCCTTGTTTTGTAATTTACATCCTCCAACGTTAAGTCATATCGGACGGTGAATGAATTGGGTGACATGATACTTAAATGAGCCCGGGGTCCATGGAGCTCAGACCTACCCGACATTTGTCTGCAGGGATAAGAGATACTCCAGGTAACTCACCCTGACCGAGATTCGAACTCGGGACCTATTGAACGTGAGGCAGACACGCTGCCATGTACGCTACCGAGGCGGATGTTGGCAGATATGTCAATTGGTTGCAGTATTAATAAAAAAGAAAATGACAATCTAGTATAATTATTATTAGAAGAAACCTTCCATGGACCTATTCAAATTACAAAATTCATAAATTAGAACTCAAAACTAAGTTTTAGAAAAGTTGCACAAGGCGCTAAAAAAGAAAATATAAGCACTATAAAGGAATCCCAGAAACAATCAAATGAGACAGATAACAGGATAGCTACAAATTGCTATACAGCACGAGAAAAAGTACTTTAAGTCTTAGCAGATATGCAATGGTTACTCAGAACAAAGTTCTTTTGAGAGAGCTACCATGAAGTATTAACTATACATTTGGGTAGAGTACAATCCCTGCTCTATCTTTCCTGAGGTTCGTGGTAGAGAAAATAATGTTCAACACCAAATACAAAGCCATTGGAAAAAAACACGTTATAAACGTGCATGTCATGCCATGTGGTGCTGACTGGCTGTATACAGCCAGAAGGTTCTTGCTGCGTGCCCACCCGTTAAGGGTTTTATCGCAGGTAAAGTAGATTTCGGGATATTTTAGGGTGAAATGTAGGTTTTTAGAATGGTGTTATTTATGAGGTTACAAGTATGCAAATGGGGGTTGAAGGAAAGTAAAGGTGTAAATGTGCAGTTCAGACGTCCCGCCTGTTATCTGAGAGCTTGCGAACACAGCGACACAGCGGAAATCTGATCCAACACGAAGTACACGTAGAACATCACAGATGACAGGCAAGTCGCAATTTCTATGTATATATTAATGTATCTTATTAATTAGAGACACTTTCCGAAACACGAAGACATTAATACTTTGTTATAGAGCAAAACTCCTAAGGAGTATGAACTATGTTAGATTTTAGCTGTCATACATAGAACAATTAATATAGAGTAATATGTTTCATTGTGTTTTGGAAAGAAAGTATACACAAAGTTGCATAAGTCTGATCAATTTAATCAATTTCGCTCGTTAATTTATTGGCATCAGATGTGAATTTTAAAATAACACCTTTTGAAGTACACAATTGTGTCATTTAAATACCTCTAAAGTAACCCAACACTTTACAGATAACATCATGACCGGTGGACAGATCTGTATGTATTTACCGGTCGATCTAGGTTAGGTACATGAATTCTGATCGCCAAGTTATTAAACCTGGAAAATTGTTCCAATATTTTTATATACTGAATAACAATCTATGACTCTACGTTCAAATCCTGGCTATGGCATTTAATCTCTTCAGCCTGAATCTATGTTTTAAATACTACACGGCCTCAAAATCGTTACTATTTTTTGTAATTTACGTCCTTTAGCTTTTTAAGTCATATTGGACGATAAATGGAATGGGTGAAATGATGCTCAAATGGGCCCAAGTTCCATGGAGCTTAGAGCTATTAGACATTCGTATTTTAGGATAAACCCCAGATAAACCTTATCCAGGTAACTCTCCCTGACAGAGATTCGAACTCGGGACCTCTTGAACGTTAGGCAGACACGCTACCATCTACGCTACAGAGAATTGCCAAAGTTCTTTCATCGAAAGAACTTCATATGTTAATTTCCAATAAAATCTAGATATTACAATACATAAAAGAGTCACAACTACAACTCCATATCGATTTGCGTTAGTGTAACCTATAGGTATCTACTGAAACGTTTCTGCCCGCCTCGGTAGCGGGGTGGTAGGGTGGCTGACTCACGTTCAAGAGATCCCAAGTTCGAATCTCGGTCAGGGTGAGTTACCTAGAATGTCGGGTAACTCTTAGCTCTATGGACCCCGGGCTTATTTGAGCATCATTTCACCAATTCCATTCATCGTCCTATATGATTTAACTTTGGAGGACGTAAATTACAAATATATACACTGAAACGTTCAAGCAAATAACAAGAAATATCTCTGAAGTAGTTAACTATGGAAAAAGTGTAACAGACACAAACTGTGTTACTACAAGAGGCACCATAAACGTGTAGTAATATTTTGCCTCATTGTTAGATCGTGAGCATTTTATTTGTTGATGTCAAATATGAAGATGATAGTAATGATAGGAAAGTGAGGTTATATCTTTTAAAACATGCCCCATTAATTTCTTTGCCGAAAACATTGCAATAGCAGAAACGTGCCGTCACACCAACAGTAATCCCTTCAAACCAAAAGCTTCCGTTATTCTTATATCATAGCAACCATTTTCCTGCTCAATCTTCTCAAAACATTTTAATAAATAAAGTTTTTACATTAACTTTGTTCACACGCCGTGACTCAAGGTTCCATCTTGTGTTAGAAGTAGCTCGAATGCATTTGTTACAAAGTAAACACAACAGATCACTGCGTTGTGGAGAAGATAAGAATGTTGTGAGTCCACCAATGTTGGCGAAATATAACTTACCTGATTTTACGATTTTGGAACAAACAATATGTACAAAAAGATTTAATTTGTAAGCATAGCAGTGTACACACTTAGCACAAGAGGAAGGTCTTGCATTAAAGTTGCAACAGTCACATGCGTACCTCTCAGTACCGCCGGACCACGTATTCTTGAGTTATGAGCTTTTATTTGTTATTTATTTAAATTCCGTTTCTACCCATTCAAATATTATATGTCAAGTATAGCACGAGATAACATCCTTCTGGCTGGCCCCTTACCTCAGTCGTAGAGCACCTGCCTGCCGCACTAAGCGTCCCGGGTTCCATTTCCGGCGTTGGAGCTGGGGATTGTTCTCCGACCATGATAATTCCTCATCTTGCCTAGATTCTAGAATTATGAATGAGACTGCGAATGTGTGCGTAATGTAATGATTAAAACCGAACGAATAACCTTCGAGATGTTCCACAGGAAAACGGCAGCCGATATGAGCATTGGAGTTAATGGAAGCGTATAAATGGAATTTAATGTATTAAGAAACACTACCCAATGTTTTATTAGTTAAAGTTATGATACGATTCAGGATAAAGATAAAGAAAGATTAAAGGAAGGATATGTATGTGGGTTAAAAATAGGAAAAGTTACACGATTATTCAACAACGTAATATTATTTTAAGCTTGAAACCCATAAAGGAACCTCAATGGTTAAAATTTCTATGAACTGAACCATTCCAGGAAAATATGTGTATGAAAGAATTGTTTATAACAAGATCTGCACTTTATATGTAGTAGTACTTTATCTAACAGTTACATAATATACAAGTGTCACTCTGAACAAGGATCTTCAGAGTGTTCTAACTGTCCATTTGAGAAAAATACAATTCCTCCTCTACCTACTATGAATTAGCTGGTACACAAAGCATTACTCAATACCAAATACAGTTCCTGAAAGCAGGGAAAGTGGTATTACAAATTCTGTCTTGGAGCATGTTGTAATTTAAGAAATAACACCAAATAGAAAGGCATACGAAAGAATAAAAACGGTAGAAAACTGAAGTTACAATGTCCCGCGTGTTTCCTGAGCGACTGAGACTAGAGCGATACAGTGGGAATCCCCTACAACACGTACTACACGTAGGCTTTACAGATGTCAGGCAAGTCATAATTCCTTTATATATCTTAGTTATTAAGCACATTTTACAAAGCATTACTATAGTGATGGTTTGTATTGTTGCCAAACGCGAGGTGAATTCTAACGACATTAGACTGGAGATATAATGCACAAAAAGTCAAAATAGAGAAACATCAAATATAGTGTTTAGGAACGAAAGTCTGCAAAAACTTATATAGTTTGATAAAGTGAAGAATTGTTTAGTCTTCTTATGGCCATTTCTGACTTAAATGCATTGAGTAACTATTATTCCCATTATTACACACATTTGTACATTTGTGATATAAATCCAATTAAACGCTCTTTATGAAAGAACCGAGCATCTTGCAGATGAGTTGCTGAACGGTGGACAGATCTATATGCTCAGGTTCTTCTCGGGAAGTATTTATATGATCTATATGCATTTACCACTTAGGTCAACCTACGTTAGGTACATGAATTTTGTTCGCCAAGTTATTGATACTGGAAACTTGTTCCAATATTTGTATATATTGAACAACAATCTATGTCTCTGAGCTCAAATTCCGGCTATGGCATTTAATCTCTTCAGTCTGACCCTATGTTTAAAATACCAGGTTTAATACACGACCTCAAAATCTTTACCATTTTTTTGTGATTTGCGTCCTTTAATATTTTAAGTCATATCGAACAATGAATGGAATGGCTGAAATGAAGCTCAAATGAGCCCAGGGTCCATAGAGCTTAGAGTTACCAGATATTTGTCTTTCAGCATAGGGAAAACCCTGGGAAAAATTATACGGGTAATTCACCCTGATCGGGATTTGCACTCGTGACCTGTTGGGCCTGAGGCAGATACGCTACCATCGACGCTACAGCGGCGGCCACAAGTATTGTATAATATTACAATAACAAATCCAGGCTTACCTCAAGGATCTTTATTGAGGCCCTTTTTGTATCAAATGTGAAAGGTTTCGCACTTGCTGTTGATTTAATTTCTAATTCAAGTAGAAATCCAAATTTTAGGGTACACAGGATTAATGACTTCTAATAAACAATGGCTCAAGGTTACTAGAATGCATTCGAATTAATATTATTCTTAAGAAAAAGCGAATGGATTTTTTTTTTTTGCAAAAATAAGCATCTGTAATAAATAAAAAGTTATGTACAAAATAAAAAAATAACCGAATACTCAAATTTTTGCGGATGTAATTGGTAAAGTAACTGGATTACGGTTTACTGTAGAACAGTCATCATGTAGTCGAATAATTAAAAACTCTTACGAGATATGCAATGGTTACTCAGAACAAAATTCTTCTGAGAGAGCCACCATGAAATATTAACTATACTTTGGGGTAGAGTACAATCCCTGCTCTATCTAACCTGAGGTTCGTGGTAAAAAAGTAATGTTCAACATGAAATACAAAGCCATTGGGGCGGGGACAACGCGTTATAAACGTGCAGTTCAGAAGTCCCGCCTGTTATCTGAGAGCTTGCGAACACAGCGACACAGCGGAAATCTCATGCAACACGAAATACACGTAGGACGTCATAGATGGCAGGTAAATCGCAATTTCTATCTATATATTAATGTGTCTTATTAATTAGAGACATTTTTCAAAACACGAAAACATTATTACTTGGTTATAGAGCAAAACTTATAAGGAATATGAACTATTTAAGATTTCAGCTGTTATATATAGAACAAATAATAAATAGCAATATACTTCATTGTGTTTCGAAACGAAAGTGTACACAAAATTGTATAAGTGTGATCAATTTAACCATGTGGAAGATGTCATTAGGCGCCGGGCCACAAAATTCTACGCGAGTTTGCCTCAACATCAGAGCGCCCTGGTTAGGTCTCTAGGGAACTACAGAGCAACCGAAAGACGCTACAAGCTATACCGGCTTCCCCGCATGGCGTGCGGGCACACCCGGTAACAATAGAGTACTTATTTCAGCCTAAAATCACTACTGTTTGAACTGAATTTAACAGGCATTCTAAATTAAACTCCTCCTGAAAAATTATCACACCAGCGGTGCTAACATAGCGTTGCACCCGAGTTGGCTACCAAGAGGAGCTACGGCTACCTCCCTTCTTTTCTTCTACATTATCTTAAACCACCAACCTGCAAAACCCCACATTTCCTGTCATTAAGTGGTTAAGTCCGTGTAGGACAGGTACACGAATGACACACATCGTGCTGACCCTCAGTCAGCCGCCAGCTACTTGAATGAATGAATCGGTTATTAACTTATTGCATTATCACGTATGTGTCTCAAAAGCACCTTATAAAGTGCACAATTTAAATACCTATAAGTTAACACAAAAGCTTAAAAACAACATCATGACGGGTTGACAAATCTGTATGCATTTACCAGTCGATCTAGGTTAGGCACATGAATTTAGTTCGCCAAGTTATTAAAACTGTAAACTTGTTCCAATATGTTTATATTTATGTGCATGTATGCGCAGAACGTCTACACACGTCCATGTCGGTTTAGGGCATTCTAACTTGGACGTCATATGACGTCCACGTCGGTAAAAGGGCTAGGAACAACAAAATAAATAGTAGTATTACGCTTTCCAATTGTTACAGTGTTCTGAGTAAATCAAAAGGAACCAGCTATTAAGCAAATATTAATATAACAGAAATGGAAATAGAACAGAATATGTCCAGAAAGCATAAAGTATCAAATTAATGTGCATCTCTGTACACACAATATCACTGTAAACTGTCAGGTGTATCTACTGACAAAGAATGTAAGAAATGAGGGAATGTTGGTGGACATTCAACTCAATAGAATTGTGTGACAAAATCAAGAAGGTGTAGGAAGAGAAGAAAAGGTCTACAGGAAATCTTTAAGATTATATTAACTCCCTTACTACTCTACAAAGTGATGATTCATATTGTTTTAAACAGATATGTTAACTAGTTACAGTTATAATAATAAACAAAATGACAATTTACTACATTCAGCGAGTCGATGACATCATTCGTGGTGATCTCCGGGCAACAACAGGTGAATTGTGTTGCATTACCTCCCTATAATGACGATTATTCAACAACTGGGTTACTCAAAGGTTTGGGTACCAATAATGTTAAGCGCCCAAAACAAAGAAACAAGGAAAACAATAGCCTCCGAACACTTGCAGCGCTTCAGTTTGAAGGGAGAGGAGTTTCTGGAAGAAATTGTTACTGGAGACCAAACGTGGATTCATTATTTTTAACCTGAAACAAAGAGGCAGCAAATGGAATGGCATCAGACGACACCGAAGAAAAAGAAATTCGAAACTCAGTGGTTGGCAGGTAAAGTTATGGCGGCAGTGTTTTCGGATGCAGAGGGTGTACTTCTGATTGATTATTTTGGAGCAGGGATGCATAATAAATTCTGCCCAATACGTCAGAACTCTCAAAAATCTGAAAACACGTCTTCACCGAGTTCGCCCAACAAAAACTTTGGTGGATGTTCTTCTTTTGCATGACAATGCAAGACGACACTCCAGTAGTAACACCATTGCAGAAATTGAGAAATTGGAATGGCTAGCCTTACCTCAGTCCCATGCAGCCCTGACCTACATCATCAGACTTCCATCTGTTCGGGCCACTAAAGGAAGCTCAACGTGTGATTCATTTTGAAGATGAGGAGGCTGTGAAAACGTCCATGCGTCAGTTGCTTAGGAAGCAAGACCGTGTGTTTTACCATACTGGAATACATGCCCTAGTTAAAACGTGGACCAAAACTGTGGAGAAGGACGGAGATTATATTGAACAGTGACAAATTAATGGGCAATATTGTAGTTTTCAAGCTATGTAAATTGGATTCAATTTTCTTGGCAATTAAAAGAGAAAAAAATAAGAGGCATTACCTTTTGACTCACCCTCGTAATAAACAAAATGGCAATTTACTACCGTTATTGGACAATGAAAACCTAAATGGAGCTACTGTAATTATCATTATTATAAATTAGAACCCTTGACTCCTTTTAGACACATTATACGAGATATTCAAAAATGAAAATAAAATTCAGAGTAAAAAGCACCAAAAATCACAAATTCAGACAAATAACAAGGATGATCTACCAATTTCTTCGTTCCACGAGAAAATGTCAATGATATAAATCGTAAATTTTAACAAGATCTACATTTTCTATGTAGTACTACTTTTTCTAACTCTTACCAGATATACAAAGAGCACTCAGAACAAAAATCTTCAGAGAGAACTACCAAGAAATTCTAACTGGATAACTGGGTAGAGTACAAACATAAAAGAGAAAGGCTAGGAAACAAAGAAAGGTAAAAAACCTGCAGTTCATATGTCCCGCGTTGTGATTCTAACCTCAGCGACAGGGAAATCTCATGCAACAGGAAGTACACGTATGACATTACAGATGGCGCGCAGGTCATTACACCTATGTATATATTAGTATATCTCAGTTATTAGCAAAATTTACATGGAAGTAAGTTAGTAATGTTTCTTTTGGTTGGAAAGCGCCTTTTCCATGTGTAGCATAGTAGATTGGAGCTATAGTATATATAAAAATCAAAATAGAGGACCATTATAAATTGTATTTTGAAACAAAGGTCTTCAGAAACCTATATAAGTTTGAGAAATTCAATATGTGTTATTCGTATATTTTATGAAATGATCCTCTACAAAAATTATTTGTGAGCATCCTTGTGCCAATTAAACATAGAACACACATGTTTTATATAAATCTAACTAAATATGATTTATGAAATAACCAGAAATTAATACAAGATGCTATCTCCGTGGTGGCGGTTGAAACTGCATAGGCGCACCTCCTGGGACCTGTTGGAACTAACGATTCTGTAGGGAGCCTCTATTTCGACCGAGTTATGGTACATCCGCTTCCCCCCTTCCTTCCGTTGTCGTGTTCAGTCAGTGAAAGTATCCAAGTTCTTTGGAAGTCACATCTCGCACACTGATGATTAGTTTACGGCACATTTCAATTACCTCATATTAGAATAATACGCGTTAAATACGCTGAGGAAATGTACAGTAAACTTTTCATCAGTATGCCAGATGTGATTTCGAAAGAATGCGACCAATTAATTTCTGAAAAAATATCTCAAGAATCCACTTGTGCACTTGACTTTTTCCTATTAAATATGGATAACTATTTATTCCTCAAAGTTTTATATACTTCAGATTCATCTTGCAAATATATAATTTTGTCTTTAAAATCAATTAATTACAACTTTAATAAACGAGAGTGTGAGATCACTGAGTGCTCCTGAAGTTATACAATACATCTGTATTCCCTTTCTCTCAAGTTGGAATTCCAAAAATGTTTACTGTAATAGTTACAAGAAAGGTAACTTTACACTAAATTACTGGTTCTGTAGTTACATGAAAAAGGAAAGGGTGCCATAAGGTTGTGCGCAATGCATTTCTTAGTACACAGAACTTTGAAAAGTTCCCCAGAAGAAAAGTGTATTAAATAAATGTATACATAAATTGTAAATGGAGGTACTAACAGCTACGTACAATAAATAGCACTATCTCTTTGAAAAGAGAACAAAGAAGCTCTGTTAATGCTTATACTTAATATAAATTTGAAAAGCTCTATATCACATACATTACTACATGAGACAGTGTCAGCTATTGAAGGCATAAACTTAATAAATGACAATATTTTATATACTTTTAGTCATTTTGGGTGAATTATCATTTACAAGCGCAGAATAAATTACAATAAAAGTTATTAACAATATAAATATTATATTATTCCTTTAAAATTAACTTAAGTTTGATTTTGTCTTTGCCACATAAGAATATTGCAACGTCGAATATGTAAATGCTTTATGATATGTATATGCACAGTAATAAATGCTGAAAATAGACAATAAGCAGTTTTGAAAATAAAATGTAATGCACAGTGTATCTTCCAGTAGGACAACATTTCATATAGTTTTCTGATTGTGAAATATGGTTTGCTTAATGTACAGTTTGGGTAATGGCTTACTTTAAATTGTTAACAGTTTAAGCAATGTATTTTCTGAACGTTTCTAACTAAGATGACAAGTGTAAACCTCTCAGGCCATGGCATACAACTGAATGTGTGTCACATAAGTCACTCAATGAAAGGTTACTCTCTGAAATATTACTTCTGTTTGCAGTTTTACTTATGCAGTGAAAGTGATGGAACTATGTGTTGAAGTATTTAATACAAAATAATTTAGTGGTCTAATTTCTCTGCTCATACCTTCTTAACCACCATTTTGCAATTTCTTAACCAGAATTTCCTTTGGCAGTCCATAATTCTTTAACTGTTCACTGGAATGAAACAAGAAGTGCATTATATAACAAAATGATATGAAATTTTATGGTTTTCTTGACCGGGAGTTATAAAACCAATAAAAGAATATTGTTACCCAAACGGCCAGCCTAAGATGCCGATCAATAAATGGCGCCCGGCGAAGGTAGGGGAGACGCAGGGGTGGCTGGGTCTTCGTTTACACCTCCTCCTGCCACTCAAAGGAGCACGAAGTTTCGAGAATGTTTTCCCCCTCCATAAAAGGAGACTCGAGAAACGTCGGGCCGCCGATCGATACAAGCGAGGCTACAGTTAGTTGAGTTGAGTGAGCCGGGTAAGCAGTAGGTGAGGTGCGCCGAGTGTACGCGGAAAGACGTACTGGCTTAGTTTTAATTGTGTACATTAAGCAATTGTAATTGTGACAATAGAATAAAGTGGAAGTAAGGAACATTTTGAGTGGTGTAATTGAACTTTTTAATTTCACGAATCCACAAAGTCACAACTAGCGTCAGAAGTGGGATAACGGCCATGGAATGGGAACTGGAAAATATTTTACACAAAATGGAAGAAATGAAGACGGCCAACGACAACATCGCCGAGAAGATGGAAGAAATGAAGGCGGATCTAACAGCAAAGACGGAAGCGGCAAATAATAGCCTGACCGCGAAGATGACCGAATTGACCACGGAGATGAAAGCGGCAAACGCGGCCCTCGCCGTCAAGTTCGAAGAGCAGCTAACCGGCGTGAGAGATGACGTCTCAGAGCTCGGCAAGCGGATGGGTCATGTGGACGAGCGCGTCAAAGACTTGGCAAGCCGCCTTGACGAGCTGGAGGGAAAGGCTGACAGCAACGCAAAGTCCCTGAACGCCATGGTGGAGGAATTGGTCGGCAGGAGGTTAAAGGATTTAAAGGTCGACGCACCGGGACGCGACGCAACATCGGCGCGCGTCAAACCTCCGAAATATGACGGCGCGTCAACGTTTGAGGTCTTCCGCCGCCAATTCGACGCAGTGGCCAAGCACAACAAACGGTCACACAAGGAGGCCAAACAGTTAATAGTCAGCCTCCAGGGACGGGCCGCGGAAGTCCTAAACGTGGTACAGACAACGGTGGCGCCCAAGGACATCTATGAGGCCCTGGGGAATCGTTTTAGAAACCACCGCTTAGCCGCAGCGTACCGCACCCAGCTAAAAGCAAGGTCACAGCAGCCAGGGTAAACGCTGCAGCAGTTCCCCTTGGCAGTTGAACAACTGGCTAGCAAGGCCCTACTCGACCTCCCACCAGAGTTCGCATCCCGGGAACCTGCCTACACATTCGTTGATGGGGTACGGGACACGAAGATTTGTCAGCGCCTAATGCTCGGCGATTATAAAACAATCCACGAGGCGCTAACGGCAGCATTAAGGATGGAGGCGGCCAAGGTAACAGCTATCCCGTCGTCGAGAACGAGGATTGTGCGCTACGCCGGGGACAGAAGACCAGCCGAGGGACGCCGGCGAACACCTAGTGGCCTGTGTTGGGAGTGTGGACAGCCCCGGCACCTGCAGAGAGACTGCCAACACCAGGAAGAGCAGCCGGAAAACGAGTAAGGGCCGTCGTGGAGAGGAACACGTCGGCGCCATCACCACCATCCCCTCGAGTGACACCGCGCCATCAGCCGGCGGATGGATGACAGCCTCATCGCTGCCGGCTGGGTAAGAGGAAAGCCGTGCCGCGTGCTGGTGGACATCGGGATGGCCGTGACCATTATCACACCTGACGTGGCGAAGGGTTTGCCGACGAGGAAGCCGAGCCGAACATACCAGCTTGTAACGGCATCAGGCGACATCTTACCTGTGGAGAAGGAGGCCCTGCTGGTCCTGACCTTGGGACGGAGTGCCGTGCGTCTTTCGGTGTTCGTCGTGAAGTTGGCTGAGGCGGTGTTTCGGGGTCTGGATGCCCTCAGGAGCCACGAGGCGACGGTCGACATCTGCACGAAGGTCCTGAGGCGCAACGGAGAAGAGGTTATACTCCGTCAAACCGAAGAGCGCCTTGTAATCTGCAGGGTCGTTTTGAGCGAAGACGTGGTTGTCCCCGCGAGGAGCGAGGTGGTGGTGACGGCGCGACTGGAAGGCCAGAGAACCAGGAACATGATGCTGGAACAGAAGACGCCTGTACGATGACTGTGTGTAGCCAGGGCATTGCTGCCGTGCCAAAAGGAGGTGCAGTGAGACTGGTAAATCCAGCGGACACCGATCACGACGTCCAGGCCGGGACGGAGTTGGGAACGTGCGAGCCCGTGGTGGGCGTAACAGCAATCGACAAGGCACAGGAGCCGGTGCCGACGCAACACCCGGGGCACCGGCTAGAAACCTTACTGGAGAGGGCGGCCGACCACCTGACCGCAGAACAACTGGAGAAAGTTCGACAACTGCAGAGACGATACCAGCGCGTCTTCAGGCAAGGCGATAGTGACTACGGCCGCACGGACAAAGTGCTTCACCGCATCGACACCGGGGATGTTCGGCCTATTCGGCAACCACATAGACGCGTTCCGCTGGCGAAGCAAGGGGCGGTACGAGACATGCTGGAGGACATGAGATCCAGGGGGATGATTGAAGAGTCTGACAGCCCTTGGTGTTCCCCTGTAGTTTGGTGACGAATAATACCGGCGAGCTACGCTTCTTCGTGGACTACAGGAAGCTGAACGCTGTCACCCGGAAGGAGTGCTTCCCCTTACCCTGGATTGACGACACCCTGAACCCGCTAGCTGGTGCGCAGTGGTTCTCGACCCTGGACCTGAAGTCGGGCTACTGGTAGGTGCTCTAGTCCCGGGATACAAAGAGAAGACCGCATTCTCGACAGGCCAAAGACTCTGGAATTTCACAGTTATGCCCCTTGGCCTCTGTAACGCACCAGCTACCTTCCAGCGCCTCATGGAGTCAGTGATGAGAGGATAGACTTACGACATCTGCCTGCTATATCTGGACGACATCATCATCGTCGGTAAAACCTTTGAAAACCATCTCGAGAATATGAGTAAGGTGCTATAGATATTGCAGGCGACCAACTTGAAGCTGAGCGCGAAGAATTGCCAGCTATTCCGCAAGGAAGTGAACTACTTAGGCCACAGAGTCTGAGCAACCGGAGTGGCCACAGACCCGGAGAAGACACAGGCTGTGAGAAATTGGCCTCGCCCAAAGGATATGAAAGGGTTTCGCAGTTTCCTGGGGCTGTGCAGTTATTACCGACCCTCCATAAAGGGGTTCCCCAACATCGCCAAACCCCTCACCCGCCAGACAGAGGAACACCGGCCTTATGTGTGGACGGAGAATGCTGAAAACGCTTTCCAGCACCTAAAAGGAGACCCTGTGCAGTGCTCCAATGTTGGGTTTCCCACAACTGGGTGGCGCCTACATTGTGGACACCGACGCCAGCGACCATTGTATTAGAGGTGTCCTATCGCAGATCCAGGACGGCCATGAGCGGGTGATAGCCTACTACAGCAAGACGCTATCCAAGGCAGAGAAGAACAACTGCGTCACCCGACGAGAATTATTGGCGGTTAGCGGTAGTAAAGTCCTTGGAGCACTTCCACAAATACCTGTACGGTCAGCCATTCCACCTGAGGACTGACCATTCCGCCCTAACCTGGCTATTGAGCTTTAAAAACCTGGAAGGCCAGAAGGCACCTTGGCTTCAGAGGCACCTTGGCTTTCCTCGGAACATCGCAGAGGGAAGAGCCACGGTAGCGCAGACGCTATGTCCCGAAGACCCTGTCCAGAAGCGTGCGGCCAATGAACAAGAGTGAAGGAGAAAAAGCGTGCCGCAGCAGTTCGAGTAGTCACGGCAGTGCCTGCGGATGGCTGGGATAGCGCAGGCCTGAGGAGGGAGCAGCTGGCGCACGCAGAATTGGGGCCACTCTTGAGGGAAGTGGAGGCAGGGACGAGACCAACCTGGGCGGACATCGCAGCGAGGAGGGCCACCTACAGGTCCTACTGGGCCCAATGGGACCTGTTGAAGACCAGAGAGCGTTTTCTGTTCCGGGTATGGGAATCACCGGATGGGAAGACGCAGAGAGAAGGGTTGGAACTTCCACGGAGTAATGTCCCTGAAGTCTTGGAAGAAGTGCAAGCAGGCACTTCAGGAGGACACCTGGGAGCGAACCGGACGATTGACAAACTAGGGCAGCGCTACTACTGGCTGAGGCTCCGAGCAGACGCTCAGAGATGGTGCCGTCAGTGTCACGTGTGCGCGGAGAGTCGCGGCCCCCAGACTAGGAGCCGGGGTCGCACGCAACAAAACAACGTCGGAACGCCATTCGAACGGATCGCCGTTGACATTACTGGACCGTTAACAATATCCGATCGAGGCAACAAGAAGCTGATGATGGTCGTGGACTACTTCACTAAGTGGCCGGAGGTGTATGCCATCGCGAACCAAGAGGTAAGGACAGTCAAAGACTGCCTCGTTGGAGCAAGTGTTTTGCCGATTTGGGTTACCATTAGAACTGCTCAGTGACCGAGGCACCAATTTTGAGTCCAACCTGATGAAGGAGGCACTAGAGACTTGAGGTTAACAAGACCCGCACACCACCTCTACATCCCCAGTCGGATGCCATGGTCGAGAGGTACATCAAGACCTTAGAGGAACATTTGAGGAAGGTCGTGGCCAGCCATTAGCGAGACTGGGACGACAAGGTTCCACTGTTCTTGCTGGCCTACCGCTCGTCAACACACGACATCACGGGGATCACGCCAGCCAGCTTAATGTTAGGCCGAGAGTTACGCCTCCCCTGTGACCTGGCTTTTGGTAGCCCTCTGGGGGTGAAACGGCCAGCCACCGAGTATGTGGAGTACCTGGTGGACCACCTCCACGACATGCACCAGATGGCTCGCCAGAACATCCAGAAGGCGAGCGACTGCATGAGGACCAGATATGACAGGCAAGCCAACAGCCAAGGGTTCCAGCAAGGTGATCGGGTCTGGTTGTACCGCCCTACCCGGACCAAGGGACGCTGCCCGAAGCTTTAGCAGCCATGGCAAGGACCGTACCGTGTGGTGAAGAGGATTAACGACGTGGTCTACCGCATCCAGAAGGTGCCCCGAGGAAAGATGGTGGTACACCTTGATCGCCTGGCCCGCTACGAAGGCGCTGTTCGGGACGACCAGCCTTGAGAAGGGAGAAGTGTTACCCAAACGGCCAGCTTACGATGCCGATCAATAAATGAGGGCCGGCGGAGGTAGGGGTGACTCAGAGGTGGCTGGGTTTTCGTTTACCCCTCCTCCTGCCACTTGAAGGAGCACGAAGCTTCGAGAATGTTTTCCCCCTCCATAAAAGGAGGCTTGAGAAACGTCGGGCCGCCGATCGATACAAGCGATGCGACAGTTAGTTGAGTTGTGTGAGCCGGGCAAGCAGTAGGTGAGGTGCGCCGAGTGTACGTGGAAAGACGAACTGGCTTAATTTTAATTGTGTACATTACGAAATTGTAATTGTGACATTAGAATAAGGTGGAGATAGAGAACGTTTTGAGTGGTGTAATTGAACTTTTTAATTTTACGAACCCACAAAGTCACAATATTTTCACTTTGTTACAGGACATGGCCCATATAATGTATATTTAAAAAGAATAGGGATGAAGAACTCAGATGTATGTGAGCAATGTAACTGTTTAGATTCGCCTGAACATGTTATTTTTGAGTGCAATAAATATATTGAACTAGTAGAAAACGGTCGAAGGAATCTTCAAGGAAAATGTTTATGGAACACCTAGGAGATGCTGAAGATTATGAACATTTAGAAAATATGTCTCAAGTAATATCCGTTCACAAGTTCACAAGTGGATTCTTGAGCTATTTTTTTTTTTTTTTTTTTTTTTTTTTACAAATTAATTAGTCAGATTCCTTCGAAATCACATCTCGCATACTGATGCCAATTTTTCTGCGCATTTCCTCAACGGGGCGAAGCGGATGCACCATAACTCGTTCGAAATAGATGCTCACTACATTACTGACAGAACAGTTAGGTCCACCAGGTCCCGGTGAAAAGGACAGGAGCTGCGCCTATGCAGCTTCAACCGCCGCCGCGGAGATAGCATCTCCTATTAATCTCTGAGGATTTCATAAATATTATAAAATATGATTTATATAAAACATGTCTGTTTTGTATTACATAGGCACAATTGTTACTCACAAATAATTTTAGTAACGGGTTATTCTAAAAAAAAATATACGAGTAACACATATTGAATTACTCAAAATTATATAGATTTCTGAAGACCTTTGTTTCAAAATGCAATTTACAATGGTCCTCTATTTCGATTTTGTATATATTATAGCTCCAATCTACTATCCTTCAAATGCGAAAGGCGCTTTCCAACCAAAAGAAATATCGCTAACTTACTTCCATGTAAATTTTGCTAATAACTGAGATATACTAATATATACATAGGTGTAATGACCTGCGCGCCATCTGTAATTTCCTACGTGTACTTCCTGTTGCATGAGATTTCCTTGTCGCTGAGGTCGGACTCAGAACCTTGGACATATGAACTGAAGGTTTTAAACGTTTCTTTGTTTCATAACCTTTCTATTTGATGTTTCTACTCTACCCAAATATCCAGTTAGAATTTCTTGGTAGTTCTCTCCGAAGATCTTTGTTCTGAGTGCTCTTTGTATATACGGTAAGAGTTAGAAAAAGTAGTACTACATAGAAAATGTAGATCTTGTTAAAATTTATAATTTATACCATTGACATTTTTTCGTGGAACGAAGAATATGGTAGATCATCCTTGTTATTCGTCTGCATGTGTCTTATTTGGTAATTTTTTACTGTGCATTTTATTTTCATTTTCCAATATCTCGTATAATGTGTCTAAAATGAGTCAAGGGTTCTAATTTATAATACTGGTAATTTCAGTAGGTCCATTTAGGTTTTCCTTGTATAATAACTGTGGTAAATTGTCATTTTGTTTATTATTGGAACTGCAACTAGTTAACATATCTGTTTAAAACGACGATATGAATCATCACTTTGTACAGTAGTAAGGGAGTTAATATAATCTTAAAGATTTCTTGTAGACCCTTTCTGCTCTCCCTAAACTTCCTTGATTTTGTCACACACTTATATTGAGTTGAATGTCCACCAATATTCCCTCATTTCTTACATCCTTTGTCAATAGATACACCTCACAGATTACAGTGATATTGTGTGTCCAGAGATGCACATTAATTTGATACTCTATGCTTTCTGGACATGTTCTCTTCTATTCATACAAGCAGCTGGCGGCTGACTGAGGGTCAGCACGACGTTTGTCATTCGTGTACCTGTGCTACACGGACTTAACCACTTAATGACAGGATAAAAGGGATTTTGGAGGGTGGTGGTTTAAATTTAGGTGGATGAAAGGAAGGGAGGTAGCCGTAGCTTCTTATGGTAGCCAACTCGGGTGCAACGTTTGGGTGCACCACTGGTGTGAGAAAATTTTAGGAAGAGTTTTATTTAGAATGATTAATCAATTTTCAAATAGTAATAATTCTGAAGTTGTAATAACAACATTATTATTACCGGGTGTGCTCGCATGCCATGCGGGGAAGCCGGTAGAGCCTGTAGCGTGTTTCTGAGGATCCATAGTTCCCTAGAGACCTAACCAGGTCGCTCTGATGTTGAGACAAACTCGCGTAGAATTTTGTAACCCGGCGCCTAATGACATCTTCCACATAGTGGAGAGATGAGTCTTCATGGAGTTATCTCACGGGAAACCTCTAGCACACAGAATAGATGGCCCTAAGGCATCAATTTTGTACACGCTGGAGTTGTCGCAGATTGGTTCCTGCGGCCATGCCCCAGATCTCACAGGCAAAAAGCATAATTGGAAGAATTAAAGCCTGAAAAAGGCGCAACTTAAGGGGTGTCGGCATCCCTGACCGCATCATGGGTTATAACGAAGCCGAAGCTCAGCATGCCCGATGAGCCACCTCATGGATGTGACCCCTCAAAAGTTAGGCCCTTGTCCAACTTTACACCCAAAAACTTAAGAGAGTTTGTCCACTCTATCCTTCTGCCAGAATATTCTCTTCTATTTCCATTTCTGTTATATTAATATTTGCTTAATAGCTGGTTTCTTTTGTTATTGTTGCGATGCTGGGCATAAACGTTTCGGCACAAATAGATAATAGACGGCGGATAATGTTACACGAGCCTGCATGAGCAGTTAACGATAACGCGGCGAGTGAT
Organism: Mantis religiosa; assembly: GCA_030765055.1. Lineage (NCBI taxonomy): Eukaryota > Metazoa > Arthropoda > Insecta > Mantodea > Mantidae > Mantis > Mantis religiosa. The sequence continues at coordinate 149,870,232 of CM060958.1, read as the reverse complement.
CACAAAAGCAGCAAACAAAAGTTGACCATGGGAAGGAGTGCCGTACCTCTGTGGGTGTTCGTCGCGAAGGTAGCTGAGGAGGCGATACTGGGATTGGATGCCCTCAGGAGCCACGAGGCGACGGCAGAAGTCGGCAGGAAGGTCCTGCGGCTCAATGGAGAAGAGGTGATACTCCGGGAACCCGATGAACGCCTTGGAATCCGCAGGGTTTTCTTGAAGGAAGATGTGGTGGTCCCCGCGAGAAGTGAGGTGGTGGTGACGGCGCGAATAGAAGGTCAGCGGACGAAGAACATGATGCTGGACATGATGCTGTGCAAGGACTCTGTGTAGCCAGGACCTTATTGCCGTGCCGAGAAGAGGTGCCAGTGAGGCTGCTCAACCTGGCATACACCGATCACGACGTCCAGGCCGGAACGGAGCTGAGGAAATGCGAGCCCGTGGTCAGGGTGACAGCTATGGACAAGACGCAGGAGCCGGTGCCAACGCAACACCTGCGGCCCCGGCTGGAACGCTTTTTGGAGAGAGCGGCCGACCACCTCACCGCAGAACAGCTGGAGAAAGTTCGACAACTGCTGAGGCGATACCAGCGCGTCTGCAGCCAAGGCGACAGTGACTACGGCCGCACGGATAAAGTAGTTCACCGCATCGGCACCGGAGACGCCCGGCCTAGACGCGTTCCGTTGGCGAAACAAGCGGCGGTACGGGATATTGTAGACGACATGAAATCCAGGGGAATGATTGAAGAGTTTGACAGCCCTTGGTGTTCCCCTGTAGTTCTGGTGACGAAGACGAACGGTGAGCTATGCTTCTGCGTGGGCTACAGGAGGCTGAACGCTGTCACCCGGAAGGACTGTTTCCCCTTACCCCGGATTGACGACAGCAGGGACACGCTAGCTGGTGCACAATGGTTCTGGACCCTGGCCCTGAAGTCGGGTTAGTTGCAAGTGGCTCTGGACCTGAGAGACAAAGAGAAGACTGCATTCTCGACAGGCCAAGGGCTTTGGCAGTTCACATTTATGCCCGTTGGCCTCTGCAATGCACCAGCTAAACTTCAACGCCGCATGGAATCAGTAATGAGAGGATTGACATATGACGCAAGCGTGCTATACTTGGACGACATCATCATCTTCGGCGAGACGTTCGAAGACCGTCTGGACAACCTGAGCAAGGTGTTACAGAGACTCCGGTTAGCAGCTTGAAGCTGAACGCGAAGAAGTGCCAGCTCTTCCGCAAAGAAGTTAACTACTTGGGCCACACAGTTTCTCCATCGGGAGTGTCCACTGACCCGGAGAAAAACCAGGCTGTGACAGATTGGCCTCCGCCAAAGGATAAGCGCGAGTTGCGCAGTTTACTGGGGCTGTGCAGTTATTACTGCCGTTTCATAATAGCTGCTTTCTTTTGTTATTGTCGCGGCGCTGGGCATAAACCTTTCGGCACAAATAGATAATAGACGGCGGATAATGTTTCACGAGCTTGCGTGAGCAGTTAACGATAACGCGGCGAGTGATCACAAAAGCGGCAAACAATGTTATCTCAGATAAAGGACTCGCCGCCATAGGTAGTATTTCATGTTTCGAAGTTTCTAGAGATATCTCGATTGACGGAGAATGGTTGTTTTTCTTGTTTGTTCGTGACTGTTCTCGACCTATGAATGGACATATAAAAAGGGATTGTGACACGCTAGCAGGACAGCTGTAGTTGTGAAACCAGACAGCTGGAAGTGTTATTGTAACGAGAGCTAATATAATCAGCTGCAAGTGTTTGTTAGTGTCCTCGACCTTGGAAGATTGTGTGATGTAATGTTGTTACGTGAGAATTGGACAGTGTATTGCTACAGAAATGAAGGAGATTTTTAATTTCTGCAACTCGGCCTTTTAATTCTACGAACACACAAAGTTACAACATACTCAAAACACTGTTCAATCAGAAAGCATAATACTTCTATTTATTTTGTTGTTCCTAGCCCTTTCTCGATATGGAAGTCATATGACATCCAAGTTAGAATGCCCCAAACCGATATGGACGTGTATAGACGTTCTGCGCATACATGCATTTAATGCTCATTTAACGCCAATTATTTTAATCTTCCTATTTTACAATAAATTTAAATTAGCTGTATAAGGAGTATAAACGTACGCTTAAAGGTTTATTTTGAATTGTACACTTCCAAACCTGGATAAACACCCAAGGGCACATGTGCAGTATCACACCAAATAATATTGGTTTCCTTGCGAACTTCTTTTTTGCAACATACTACACATTTTCGAAATGGATTCTAGGGAATACTTCGAATACTTCAATAAACGAAACTTTCATTTGTATGCCTGTTTCTCGGTTACTACAAACGAGAACATTTGCATGGGATTGGAGCTGCTGGAATGTAAAGGCATTTTAACTGACGTTCAGCCTGCCATTAAATTGCATAAAAATGTTGTTTATAAATGTTTTAGAAATACAGCGTAGTACTGGACTGGATTTCTTTACGGAGGGGATTCGGCACGAGGTCCTAATGCGGTGTTTTGTACCGATACGTTACGGAGATCCAAACTTGGTCTACTGCAGTGTAGCCGTACTCTCATTAAGTCACTGCATTTGAAGTACCTTAGCTTAGAAGTGAGTCCCATTCACCTCAGTGGTAGTGACAGAACGTTTGACTTTGGTACGCTACTCTAAGGTGCAGAGGCGCCTCGTCTTTACGTGCTGCAGCACGCTCTTTTCTGTTTTATAAATCATATTATAGAAATTTTAAATAACCATGTAAATAACAAATTATTAACATAAGTATAACAAATCGAGTATAACCAATAATGAACTCTTGATGTATGGGTAACAGCTGCCTAGCTAATGGAACACATCCGTGACCTCAACGTGCTGAGTGCTGGCAAGCTCGGTAATCAGCTATTGCGCATGCGTACAACCTTACCGTCTTGCCTCCATGATGTTCTGAGTTCCATAGATTTTCGCCCAAATGCGTGCTGCATCTGGTTTTTGCGCGGTGATCATTCGCTGTGAGTGTGAAACATGTTATAACTTCATTTTATTTAATGCATGAGTAACGAAAAATTCAACCAATAAATAATGAAACGGTTAATGAACTTCTGAAAACTCCCTTTTCAATTCGAGCATTGGAAGAAAATGTTGGTATAAAAATATTAGAGTGGCCAATGCCTTACCTATAAATTGAGCAAAAATCGAAAGGAATTTGAATATCTGTTTATACCATGAAGAAGCTCGGCGCGTGGACTTCATTTTCCGAAACTAGATGACATGCATGGACTTTTCTCCTCGCAGTACGCTCTTATTGTTCGGCACGAGCCGCCACTGCTAAGGTAATTGGGGAAGCTCTGTGATGTCCTCCGATTTATCGTCTGCTTCGCTTGTGTAAGAAACAGTAACAGTCTCACGTGATAATTTCTGTTTGTAACAGTATTGCCACATGTCACCAACTTATCCCTCTTGACTGACATCCACGTATCAAGTAACCACACAGAGCTTGGTCCCGTACAGTACTTGACTCATCTGTAACCAACAACACACTGACTTTCACGCTTACAGGTTTGCGTATGTGCCGACTCGCCTACTAGGATCGCCGCCCTTGTCAAGGACTTTATGGAAGTACGTGTACACTACCTATGCCTCTAAGTGGGGCGCCCGCGGGAGGAAAGACGGAGTGAGCAGAAAGTGAGGACGGAGGTCTCAGGCAGCCACGACGGTGCAAAATACACGCCCCGACAACTTACTACGAGGTCTGCTCAATAAAGAAATATCATAATTTTTACGGTCATAATTTTTTTACCAAAATTTTATCTTATTATAATAAGTTAGTATAATGTGAAACAAATACGCCGTGGTAGTTACATTGCTGGTACTCCTGGTTCCCGCCTGTGAGAACATGGCAAATTCAGACATGTTCAGTATCGCCTAGCGCTGTAATGGAGGTAACATGCAGTTAAAGTTGATGTTAGAGGAAGATCCGGAGTTTCATTCACAAGTAATCACTGCTGATGAAACTTGGCTACTTCATTTTGATCCTGAGAGGAAACAACAAAGCTCAGTGTGGAAATCTCCTTCATCATCAACCTATAAAAAAGCAAAAGTGGTTGCTTCTGCTGGGAAAGTTATGGTCATCTCATTCTTTGATATTCATGGAATGTTTTATCAGCATGTTTTACCAGCACACACACCAGTAACTGGACAATACCAGAGCGACGTCCTCAAAACATTGCAAGTCCATATCAGGCGCAAAGGACCACATTTCCGTGAAGCAGGCTGGATGCTGCACTACGATAATGAGCGGCGCATATTGCCAGTGTTGTTACTGAATATCTTGCAAAAATAAACGTGAAATGCATCCCTCACCCTCCCTATAGTCCGGATTTAGCCCCATGTGACATTTTCTATTCCCTAACTTGAGAAAACGTCTTCGTGGGAGGCATTATCCATCATCAGAAGCATTGGTGAAGGCTGCGGAGGCGAGTTTGAAGGATCTCTCAAAAATGCTGTGCAGCATGTCTTTGAAGACTGGCAGAAACGCTGGGACAAGTACATCGCATTCAGGGGAGGCTATTTTGTGAAGGGGCATCAAAATTATGACGAATAGTAGAGCTACGTTGTCAAAAAAAATTGTGATCATTCGTTATTGAACAGATCTGTAGTTGAAAACCCCCCGGCAGGCCGGAACAATCAGACACCGTAGTCTGGATACAGCTCCACGAGATCGGGTTTGGATACCGGAGGCCGTCCTACAAAATTAGGGACTCTTTACCACGACCATATCATCTTGCCATGCAGCACCGAGACAGCTGCCGAAAGTTCTACCCTGTAACAGACAACCAGATGAGAGATGACGTGAAATGATAATGGAGATGAAATGGAGGAACAAGAAATTTGAGAATAAAATATTATATTGCGTATGGCGTATGGAGTCCTAATTTGTCATTGAACAATTCTATATATATATATATATATATATATATATATATATATATATATATATATATATCTGACTTTGTAATGTTAGAGGAAAGTTTATATCCCAGTTTAATTGATGTACCGTAGTTTATAAAGTACCTGGCCCTTTGGTTACTTCGGAGTACAGAAACTGAACTGACGTACCTAAGTAAGTGTACAACAATCAAAGAGCATTGTCCGTATTGCGGCGGCTATATGAATTAACCATGTTGCTTTTCACTCCAGGTACGTTGATTGATCAGTCAGTAGAACTGTTGTTTATCTTTCATTTATGTGACATGTTTTGTATTCAGTGACTATGTCGGGACGTTTATTTTATATAATGTGATGTCAACCAAAACTATGAATATATTTTTATTTATATTTTTATTTATATTTTCATTCAGATTCATCACTATTAACGTAACATAAAACTGTGTAGCATTAATAGTTGTAGTAATGGTATCTAAAATTATATAAATATAATTTTGTATAATTTAACATTGTAATACATTTAAATCATGTGTTTATATTACGACAATGGTCTGTTTGTACAGCCTGATAACGCTTCATTATTACCATATACTTCCTATAATTACAGACATTATTTAAAACGAAAGCTTTCCGTTTGTTTTAATTTGAAGACTAAAAGAATTGATAATAATTGGTAAAAGTGATGGAATACTGAAACAAAAAGCTGGAGGTTGATAATAGCAACAATGACAGTGATAGAACATTGTTGATATGTCTTTGTCAGTGTAGTAAATCAACGTTTTAGTAATTATTTTGGTTGTACAAATTGATCAACTAGAAAATTAGTTATATTATCTTACACTTCCTATAGCTGCAATAGTCATTTAATAACAAAAGTGTAGTAAACAATTTAGTTGATTTTCCCTTTCATTTTTTTCCGTTATGGAAGTTGTCGTTTAGCCTCATTTTCATTCTTTGAAAAATATTACAATAAATAATGATCTGGATGTATGTTTGATGTATTTATAATCATTAAGTTTATTTTTTATTTCCATGCATCGCTCTTGCGTATAATAATTGGATAACATTTTCATATCAGACACAAATACAAATACTATGATACAGATCGGTAGTTCAAATGTCCCGCGTATCTCCTCAGTACTTCCGACTACAGCGGCGCGCAGCGGTAGTCTGATGCAACACTAAGTACACGTAGGACATTACAGATGTCGCCCACCTTATAATTGCTATCTATATATCAATATGTCGAAGTATGAAGAGTTATTCCCAATATATCAGAACAATCATGTATTGCTTTGCTGTAAAGCAGATATCTAAGGTGAACTGTCACAATCTATGTCTATATTTTTATATAAATAGCATTGTATTTGAACAAGAATTTTTGCGATTTTGAACAGAAGTATCCAAAGACCTATATAAGACCAAGAAATTGAAGTATTTGGTCATATTAGGTTGTTATTTAGTTAAGTTACATTAAATATATCCATATTCACATTGAATGCATGCAAACCAATGCCTAACAAATTGACGCCAGACTCCTGGCCTGATATCTTATGCAACTTATTCAATTAATGACACCGTCCTTATGTTTCAGGACCTTACAGGTATCTTGGAAGACGGTGCCTCTATCCGGAGGCACACCAATATTACACAACCCAATTCCGCTCCTGAATTTCCAAGGTCGCAAGTAGGACCTCGGTCATGCTTGTGTCCTGGCACCATCCTCACCCGGACTAGGCTTTGCCTGGGCGTAATATCCTCTCCCAGAATCCGCAAGTGCAATAGCGGTACTGCTGCACTTCCTCTCACGAATTCTCACCGGTGGAGGGTTTTTTTTAGTGGGTAGGGCTGACGGATCTCTCTCCGTCAGAGGAGTCCCACACTCCGATCCCGGGGTAGTGCATAAATGCATTTTTCCTCCACTCGAAAAAAAAATTGGTGAATTAGTCAAGCCATTCCAAGTTCACGAATTACTATCAAAGGTGTGCAAAGGCTTGTATAAAATCAACAAATTCATCTGTCTATACACAAAATCACGTCATTCCTAGGGGGCAAGTGTCAAATAAAGGTCTTCCGTAACTATTATTTTTTTTTAATTTACGTTCTTATATCGGACGAGGAATGGAATGGGTGAAATAATGCTCAAATGAGTCCGGGATTCATAGAGCTTAGAGTTACGCTACATTCGTCTTTTGGGATAAGGGAAACGCCGGAATAAGCTTATCCAGGTAACTAACACTGACCACATTCGAACTCGGTGCCTCTTGGACGTGAGGCAGAAATACTACCATCTATGATACCGAGGCGGGCAAAACAATCATTTAACGTTGCTTGGTTTTTCAACTTCTGTTCTTTCAGCACAAATCTGTCACAGACATACGTGTTCACAGAAGGCTATGGTTGAAGGACACGTAAGATACTACAGATGTCGCTGGTGCATTAAGATCTATTTCTATGCAATATGTCTTAATTGTTAAGTATGTTTTTCATAGTACAAGAATAGTGATGTTTCGCTTAGTTGTAAGACTTATGGTGGATGTAAGCGATAGTAAGTGCATAACAAATAAATATAGACCAACACAAATATTGTAGTTGGGATCATAAGATTGCAGTTACAAGTACATCTCTTACAAAATTAGGTACGCTCTGTGTTATATTGTTTTACTTCATTCAGAGAATGCTGGCGTGTAACGGAATGGAAAACCTTACTTATACCAAGACGTAATGGGCACTACGTTCTGCAAAATAGCTTAGAGTAGCAATTGGCTCCCTCTTTCTCACTTCGAAACAAGTCACACCATTCCCTATCGAAATTTCCTGTCTGCGGTTAAACTCCATTGAGGGTGGGCACGCAGCTAAGTTATTTAGGCTTACCTAAGCCTGACAGAAGCGACGGATGGAGCTCTGTATCTGATTCCGCAGAAAATCTATCAGCTATAGCTACTCCAAATGAGAGTTGAGGTATTACGTCATTATATCTCTGTGATGGAATATTCATAACCCAGTGTTGGCTATTTAGTTTAATTGTGTATATCTAATGGTTTGGTTAAATCACCATATATTTTAGATATTTTAAGTGGGAAGAAATCACTCCTAGAATTATTGATTTACGAGGTCGTGTAGCAGTGTTCTCGGAAATGCATTCTTCCTCAGAAAAAATATCAAGTTACTCCGACCAGTATGAAGCTGAACCAGAATATGAGAGTCTTTTACATTTTAAATACCAGAGTTTTTGTGAGTTACCTAGCGAAATGGCCCAAACGGTATATTTGTGGCCCACATTTGGGTGGTCCGGGTTTCCAGTTTACCAAGTGAATGTTAGCAAGGATATTTACCTAACATCATCCGTTTCATTCTTTCAAACCAATTTTCCAGGACTGCGCTGCAGTCATAGAACGTCTAATACTTACCAGATTTGAGTTTTGCTATCTTTGCTTTAGATATAAGGGATCACAATATATCAAGAGCATTCTCGAAATTGCCCGCCTCGGTAGCGTGGTGGTAGAGTGTCTGCCTCACGTTCAAGAGGTCCCGAGTTCGGATCACGGTCAGGGCGAGTTACCTGGATAAGGTTTTTACGGGGTTCTCCCTTATCCTGAAAGACGAATGTAGGGTAGCTCTAGGCTCTATGGACCCTGGGCTCATTTGAGCATAATTTCACCCATTACATTCATCGTCCGCTATGACTTAACGTTGGAGGACGTAAATTACAAAAACAAAAATCGATAATGCATTTGTTATACAATGCAATTCCTCCTCTACCTATGGTATACCTGGTAGAAAAAGTATTTTAACAGTAAGAAAATCCCGACGAAGAATATCTATTCAAACCTGCAGCTGTAATGTCCCGCGTGTTTCCTGAGTAGGTGCGACAACAGTGACACACAGTGGAAGTCTCATGAAACACGAAGTACATGCAGGACGAACCAGATGACGCGCAAGTAGAAATTGTAAAAGTAATTTTAAAAACTTTCTCTCCCGCCCCATAGCACTCCCCCCACTGAACGTTTACCAGAGGGGGCTCCTCGCCCGATCTGATTAAAGCGAAAATAATAGAATATCGCAGAGATTACTAGAATATACCAAACAAAACCTTTTGTGCGTATAGCTGTAATGGTTGTATACTGTACGTAATATATGTCTTAAAATACTTTATAGAAAGATAACTATATGCATTCGACGCTTGTCACTCGAATGCTCGGCATCGCCCGTCTCGAGTTCTTTCAGAGCAGTCCATTCGTCGAGAGAAGCAGCATTCTAGACCGGTTGCGCCAGTTCTTCAGGGCACTAGCACGTGGACTGTAAAACGCGTGCTCTGGAGTGTGCCCATAAAGGAAGCAGCAGCCCGGCGAAGCAGCGCATTCTCTCTACGCAGCGTAGCCTGCGCAACAGCCTTCTTCTGCAGGCACAGCAGCGCCTGCCCTCTTCCAGCCAGCAGAGCCTTCTCCTGCACTGGCAAGCAGCAGCAGCCCAGCCAACCCTCTCCTAGCAGACTTGCTAGAGCTAACACGGCGAGCAGCAACTCCAGAGTCCAGAGGAACACAGTACTTGGGACCGACAGACAGACAGACGAAACTGCAGGCCCACAAGGTCAAAGCCAAGGGTCCCGACTTAGGTTGGGACCCGGGGTCCGCCCCAATCGGCGCGTGTAACAGCGCTCGACCCTCTGTGGGGAGCCGGATGGCACCTGCTACAGACTCAGACAAGCAAAGTACCAGCCGCCAGGTAAGTCCTGACGAGATGACTAGTAGAACCTCTGCATCCTCATCCTCTTCCGGCCCACTGGTGAACCTCGTGAAGGCCAAGGCCCAGGCACAAAAGAAACAGAAGAAGGCCTCCCGCCTTCTTAACCAAGGGATAGCTGTCCCGATCTCTCCAGTCCCCAAACCAGGGAGCTCCAACACCATCACCCCCCTCCAGGGCGTCACAACTCCCCTACCGGAGAGCGACACAGACGCCGAAGGCTTTGTCACCGTGCAGGGAAGGCGCAAGAGGCCCTCCGGTTCAAAGCCGGAGGGTGCTGCTCCCGGCATCCCTGCAGTGCATGCGGACGCCAAGAGCTCCCGCACACAAAAGGCGGCCAGAATCCCGCCAATTGTGTCGGACCCGTTCCCCAACCACATAAAGGTTATGAGGGAACTGAGGGCCAAGCTCCAGGCTAGCTTCCAGGCCACCCGTTTTCCAAGTCGGGTGATCCTAAAGACCACGACCCCGGAGGACCATGAAGCCGCCAGGGGGGTGCTGCGCGAAGCGGGGATAGAATTCCACACGTTCTCGCTGCAGCGACCTAACCTGGTGCGCAGAGTCATCCGAGGTCTTGGCTCTGACACCGACCCGGAGGACATAAAGGTGGGCCTGGCGAAAGAACACGGCATTACGCCGCGTACCGTGGTCCAGCTGACCAGGCAAGTCCGCGAGGAAGGCAAGGAGCCCGTAAGGACCCCCATGCCACTATTCCTCGTAATAGTGGAGAAGGAGGGGGAAGGTCTCCCCAAAATTGACGAGGTGTCCCACCTCTACAACACTAAGATCAGAATCGAACCGTACCATGGCAGAGAGGGGCCAGCCCAATGCTACAGATGCTTGGGCTTCCACCACTCGAGCCATGCGTGCGAGAGGAAGACCGCCTGTATAAGATGTTCAGGCCCTCACCATGTCAACGAATGCCCGAACCCCAGAGAGGAGAAAAAGTGTGCCAACTGCCGAGAGGCCCACATAGGCATCTACGGCGGCTGTCCCGCTAGACTGCGCATTGTGCAGGCAAGACAGGGCAGGAACGCAAACAGGGAGCCAGCACAGGTTCGGCCTGGAGTAAGTTTTGCCCAGGCGCTGGGCAAGCACGAAAAAGTGCTGCAGCAGGCCGAGGCAAGCCAGACTCCGGCAGCGACCCAGTCAGTAAGCTCTGGATCTACCGCCAAACAACCACCAGCTGCATCTGCAGCAAAGCCACAGCGGCCTCCTCGCCAGAAGAAGGCCACCGCAGCCCGGCGGGAGAAACCGCCGGCACCTGCGGCAGCAACGGCCGGGCAACCAGCCAAAGAATCTGCGGGGAGACAGAGCGGCCCTGCTGCAACTGCTCTCCCCCCTCTACCAGTTCCAGCTACAGTGGCAGCAACAGCCAATGATGGAGAGGCACCCCTCGCTACAACACCCGCGCCGATTTGGGACACTGGCGTCTCAAACGAGGACTTGGCGGAGTTCCATGAGCTTTCTGCCTGGTTCGCCGAACTAATTCATCGCTCCCTCCCCATTCTGAGGCGCTGCAGGGAGCAACTGACAGATCCCCGCATCCCTGCTCTGCAAAAGCACAGCACTTTGCAACAGACTGCACGGCTCCTCTTCCCTGACTCCAGCTCGTAAATGGCGTTGAGAAGAACTCAGCGAACATTGAGAGCCGCGTTCTGGAACGCAAACGGAGTCCGGGAACAGAGACCGGGCATCTTGGAGTTTGTAAGTGACCACGGGATTGACCTCCTTATGGTATGCGAAACGCATCTGCATGCTGGTGTACAATTTAACCTGCCAAGTTACGCCGTCCACCGAGCCGATAGAGTCGGCCGGCGGGGCGGCGGTACAGCTATATTCATCAAAAATCACATCACCCATACTCCCATTACCATCCCCCCGCTTCAACTCTTGGAGGCGACCGCCATAAGGCTCTCCTTGGGCGGTTCAGACCTAGTGCTTGTGGCGGTGTATGACCCGCCCAACCATCCCTTCTATGAAGCGGATTACAGGGCACTCCTCAACCTAGACCACCGAGTGTGCATAGCCGGTGACTTCAATGCCAAACACCCAGGATGGAACAGCCGAACCCAGAATGATAGGGGAAGGAGCATCTACCGCTTCATCTGCGGAGACCCAACCCTTCATGCGCATGGCCCGCGGGGTCCAACGCACTTCCCGCCTCGTGGCAGGGCGGACGTCATAGATTTCGCAATCACCAAGAATATTCCATTTCATCTGGACCTCACGGCGGTGAATGTTCTGGATTCTGAACACAACCCAGTTGTGATCAATTCAGACGTTACCGTCGCAGCTCTGGCAACGGCTGACTGGGTGGATGAAGTCGACTGGGATGCCGCCATTCTTCACATCCAAAACTCCGTGGAAGCCTGCCCTCGAATCGACTCTGTGGAGTCGCTCGAGGCGGCAGCCAGGGAGTTCTCCACATCCATCCTCAACGCGGTCCGTGCTCACACACACCGCATCCCAATAGACACGCCAAACCCCACAGATATCCCAGGACCCATCAAACAACTCATAAGGGCTAAAAACGCCGTAAGAAAGCTGTGGCAGAGATTTCGCCATCCCAGGATAGGAGAAGTACACCAGAGGTTCAAATCCCTGGCAAGACGACTCCTAAGAGCACACCGCAAAGAGGCCTGGGAAAACATGTTAAGGCAAACCAATCTCCAGGAGAGAAAACCATGGCGAATAGTCCGTAGCCTGCGGAAAGACAAAACCGTACACCAGCACCCCCTACATAGCCCTAGAGGTCGACTCGTCTACGAGTCGAAAGAAAAGGCAGAGGCGCTAGCAGATTATCTGGAGGCTCAATTCCAACCCAGGGTAGAGCCAATGGACGATGACCATGCTGACCTCGTGGAACAGGTGGTGGAGGACTTCCTAGAAGCTCCGCCCCCTGACCACGAGGAGTTCCACATTCCCTTCGTTACCCCTAGAGAGTTAGCGACCACGCTTAACTCTCTAAGAACCAACAAAGCACCTGGGCAGGACCGTTTGACAGCGGAAATGCTCAAGCACCTTCCACGAAGAGCCGTGATTCACTTAACCCGGATTTATAACGCGTGCCTATACATGCGCCACTTTCCAGCTATCTGGAAGGAGGCGCGCGTGGTGTGCGTTTTAAAGCCGGGGAAAAATCCGGTTTTTCCTTCCAGTTACCGATCAATCAGCCTTCTCCCAGTTTTATCGAAGGTATTCGAAAAACTGCTCCTCTCCCGGCTCCTTCCTCATCTGGAGGAAAGGGGCCTAATCCCGGAACACCAGTTTGGCTTCCGTTCTGGCCACTCCACGACCGAGCAGCTACTGCGGGTTGCCGAGAAGGCCCCCCTGGGTTTCCAGGAAAGGTCTAAAACGGTAGCAGTGCTGCTCGACGTGGAGAAGGCATTCGCCACTACCTGGCATGAAGGACTCATTTACAAACTCCTGGAGCATGAAATTCCCCGTCCATACATTTCCTTGGTGGCCGGTTTCCTCGGAAACCGAAGCTTCCGGGTAAAATTGGAGGGGAAGATGTCCACCGAGCGGCCCATTGGCGCTGGAGTACCGGAAGGCAGCGTGCTGTCGCCGGCGCTCTTCGCAGCTTACATGGCCGACATCCCAACTCATCACAACACCCAAACCTGTCAGTATGCGGACGATCTCATGATCTTCGCAGTCAATAGGAATACACGGTACAGCTTCCGGCAAATCCAAACCCAGCTCCGGGCCATTGGCGAATGGAGCGCAAAATGGCGAGTGGCAATTAACCCGGAGAAGAGCTCTGCTATTCTCCTGGCGAAAACCATAGCCAACCGGTTGCAGCAGAACTTCGTTTTACGGCGCCGTCGAATCCCTTGGGTGCAAACGGCGAAGTATCTCGGGGTGACGCTGGACCGCAAGTTAACTTACGTTCCGCACGTCAAGGGCAAGGTCCAGCTGGGGCACGTCGCACTCCGGAGCCTATACCCTATCTTCAGATCAACCATGCCGATCCGTCTCAAACTCCAACTGTATCGGGCGATCATTCCGCCTATGGTTCTGTACGGCTGTGAGATCTGGGGAACAGTGGCTAATACCACCTTCGTCAGACTCCAGACGCTGCAGAACAAGGCACTACGCATCATCTACGATACAGGCTGGAGATTCCCGGCTCATATCCTACATGAGCACTCCCAGATCCCGTACATTGTCGATGTCATTCGCGAGAGGGCACGATCAATGTACGAGAAAATACAAATTCACCCCAACCCTTTAGTGAACTCCCTGGGAAGGTATGACCCGAGAGATCAAAGGCGCTTGCCGTCCTTCAGACTGCCGAGAGACGTCCTGGGACCCCTTGGGTAACCCAAGGAAAACCCCATATGTCTCTGGGAACAACTTCTACGCCAAAGGACAAGCGCTACACAACCCGTATCCAAAACGGGGCAAAAAACTAATTCGTGTCTCCCAAAAAGGGAGAACGATTAAGTACAGCTGCCCACGACAAAGAGCGGCAACCCATTCCAAACCTCTCCAAAATTTTAAACAGTAAACAAATTCAAACACCCCAGCAGAACATGGATCTACTAGTTCATTTCGCAGGTTAAGCCGCAAAGCGGCTAGGTACTGCGGCATATGACACCCGGACGGGGAAAGCCCCGCCCGACTAGGACTACCTCTGGTACCTCTGGATAACTATATTAATTAACTGTCCAGAGATGGCAGCACAATTAAGTAAACTAAGTAATAATAATAATAATAATAATAATAATAATAATAATAATAATAATAATAATAATAATAATAATAATAATAATAATAATAATAATAATAATAATAATAATAATAATAATAATAATAATAATAATAATAATAATAATAATAATAATAATAATAATAATAATAATAATAATAATAATAATAATAATAATAATAATAATAATAATAATAATAATAATAATAATAATAATAATAATAATAATAATAATAATAATAATAATAATAATAATAATAATAATAATAATAATAATAATAATAATAATAATAATAATAATAATAATAATAATAATAATAATAATAATAATAATAATAATAATAATAATAATAATAATAATAATAATAATAATAATAATAATAATAATAATAATAATAATAATAATAATAATAATAATAATAATAATAATAATAATAATAATAATAATAATAATAATAATAATAATAATAATAATAATAATAATAATAATAATAATAATAATAATAATAATAATAATAATAATAATAATAATAATAATAATAATAATAATAATAATAATAATAATAATAATAATAATAATAATAATAATAATAATAATAATAAAGCGACAACTTACTGTGTTAAGAAGACAATGGGCTCTTTCTAAAGGAGCTAGGTTTCAAATACCGCACTTTGAATAAGATAAGGGTTTTTATGGAATCCAATATAATTGTAGCTTGTCTATATATACATATACATATAAACTAAGGAAGTTTCGCAGTAATGGACATAAAATAACTTATATAGACGAACCCTCGTACAATATCCATGACGTATCGAGAAAGGTGCCAATCTTGCAGAAAGGACTGCGAGAAGGAGGTTCCGTCTTGTAAAACGATTATAAGGGTTCGTCAAAGGCAGCGGCCGACGTGCACACGCGTTAACTAAATAGACTTTACCTCCGACTACAGCGTCACGCAACGGAAGTCTGATGCTACACTAAGTACACGTGGAACACTACAGATGTCGCGGACGTTGTCACTGCTATGTATTAATCAATATGTCTAAGAATTAAGAGTTATTTCCAAAATAATAGAACAGTGATGCGTTGTTTTGATTTAAAATACATCCTGAATATGATCTATAGCAAGTTATGTGTATATTTCTATTTAAAACTCAATACAGACGAACAAGAAATATTACTTTTTGGAACAAAGTATGCAAAAGCTTGTATAACTTCAGTAAATTCATCTGTTTATTTATTGATTCAAGCAAACTAGAATGAGAATCTGCTGATAATGAGTACGTTGTGACATTTATTTGGGTAAAACAAAGGGTATAGTTCAAGTAAAGGGCACTCGAAAGAGTATTAATAGTTCTTGTTTTGTTCTAGTATGTTAATACAAGGAAAGAGTTATGCAGTTAAAAACTTTCCTTGAAGGATGTAACGCTTTAATATTTTCGTCTATATTATTGAAACACTGCAACCATCGTTGTACTAACGACACCTTCACACGATCTTCGAGCCTCGGCTACAACTTTATAATTTTGTTTCTAGTAGGATCCTACCCTAACTTTAAAAATTTATTATCAAATAAATGCTGCCAACATGTTAACTAAACAATAAATATAGTATTCAATAGATAATATTGACATATATAAAGATATATTAGCAGAACTAACACGATTTTACTTAAGATAACATAATAAAATCTTCAAAAACAAAACAAAAGGCTATTTTACGCAAGATTTCATTGTTAGGATATTCTTGTATTAAGTAAAGCAGACTAAGTGATAGTCCAATACCTTAGAACTGATCGCTGTGTGAAGACCGGCAAGTTTTGCTTTCCTTGAATGGCATAAAGAAACAAAAATATGACAATTTCTATTTGTGAAACATTGATACATTCAGGCAAATAATACGAAATGTGAAAAGCAGTTATTTTTATACAAAAATTAACATAGCTTCTGTTTTAACTATATCTACTTATATTTTTAATACTAATATTTTATTTTCTCTAACAGTTTACCAGTTACTATAGTCCAAAGCTAGGAGGCGTACCGGAAAAAACTGCCAACAGATGTTTACGTGGGGTTATCGAGTCCAGTATATGTATACTCTGCTCAGAAGTAATCTTGTCTTCCGGACAACAACGTTTCATACATCGACTGACACGAGAAGTCATATATAACGTGATTAAATATTGTAACAAGGAGAAGGAAATCCCGTGGTGATTTCTGCTAATGAATTCTCTATAACACTTTAATACTCCAGGTACGTTGATTGATCAGTCAGTAGAACTGTTGTTTATCTTTCATTTACGTGACATGTTTTGTATTGAGTGACTATGTCGGAACGTTTATTTTATATAATGTGATGTCAACCTAAACTATTAATATATTTTTATTTATATTTTCATTCAGATTCATTATTATTAAAGTAACATAAGACTGTGTTGCATTAATAGTTGTAGTAATAATATTTAAAATTATATAAAAATAATTTTGTATATCTTAACATTGTGATACATTTGAATCATGTGTTTATATTACGACAATGGTCTATTTGTACAGTCTGATCACGCTTCAGTATTACCGTATACTTCCTATAATTACAGAAATTATTTTAAATGAAGGGCTTTCCGTTTGTTTTAATTAGAGGACTGAAATAATTGATAATTATTGGTAAAAGTGATGGAATACTGAAACAAGAAGCTGGAGGTTGATAATGGCAACAATGACAGTGACAGAACATTGTTAATGATATGTCTTTGTCAGTTTAGTAAATCAACATTTTAGAAATTGAATAACTTGAAATACTTAATAAACATAAAAATATTCTAATGTCACCGTTACACCACAATGTGCGCCCAAGTCCTTCCGGCCCAGACCTTTCCCCATACGCAGAGGCCGCCGCCAAAGCAGCCGGAGACAGCAGCAAGCTGCCGCACGGAGCAGTGTAAATAGTGAAGTGTGTGTGTGTGTGTTTGTGTGTGTGTGTGTGTGTGTGTGTGTGTGTGTGTGTGTGTGTGTGTGTGTGTGTGTGTGTGTGTAAATAAAAGTGCAAAAGATCGCGTGTAAATATTGTACATAACAAAAAAGGACACTGAAAGACACTATCTTAATAAAACTGTTCTCGGTGGGCTAAGAAATGTCACCGTATGGATTTTATATATACCCACGTAGACAATAAGCATTAAGTTCCCAAAATATAACCTCAATGAAAATTTTAGCCAGTTAGCCGGGCCCCTTTGTATCAGCACCAGGCCATGAAACTGAAGATAAAACCCTGAAACATGAAACCCTTATTTATTGAATCAAGCAGTTCAAGTGTATCATGACTGACAATGAGTACGTTGAGTCAATTATTTAGGTAAATCGAAGGCTATTGTTCAAGTAATGTACACTGAAAAGAGCTCTTTTCTTTTTCCAGTATGTTGATACAAGGAAAGTGTTACACAATTAGAAACATCATGTGAACTTTCCTTGAGGGATGAATGTCAAATATGTAGAGCTCCTCTCCAAGTCATTTGTCGTTGTCATCGCTGGGGGTTTCCGAGATATTCCACTTTTTCAGTACAAATGTGTCGCAGACGTACGTATTCACAGATCATAGATAAAAGTGGACGTAACTTATTACATATAAGATCTGTTTGTATAGCAATATGTGTTAATTATTATGTGAATAATGCCGTTTTGTTTGCTGTAGAACTTGTGGTGGATGTACAAGGGTGGGTCAAAATGTAATGCTTTCCCCTTAAATAAGTTAGTTATGTGAACACTTTGAATTTGACATTCGTATTAGACAGCGTTCTGTGATTTAATTTTTGACTGCGGAATGTGAAACGCCAATTCGTTTTCACGAAAGGCTAAAAAAATATTTATGGCGATACTACGGTAGATGTCACCACTGTTAGACGACGGGTTCGTCGCTGTAACGAAGCTGAAGGGCAAACATCATTGGCAGATGAAAAGCAAAGCGGCAGGCCGGTGACTACAGTGACTCCATGCAACATTCAGCGAGTCGATGACATCATTCGTGCTGATAGCCGGATAACAACAGGTGAATTGTGATGACAATTATTCAACAACTGGGTTACTCAAAAGTTTGTTCACTTTTGGTACCATGAATGTTAATCGCCCAAAACAAAGATACAAGGAAAACAATAGCCTCCGAACACTTGCAG
The DNA here is from genome assembly GCA_030765055.1 of Mantis religiosa. Lineage (NCBI taxonomy): Eukaryota > Metazoa > Arthropoda > Insecta > Mantodea > Mantidae > Mantis > Mantis religiosa. The sequence continues at coordinate 149,851,662 of CM060958.1, read as the reverse complement.
CGCTTCAATTTGGAGGGAGGGAAGTTTCCGGGGAAAATTGTTATTAGAGACGAAACGTGGATTCATTTTTGGTACCTGAATCAAAGAAACAGTCAATGGAATGACATCACACAACGTCACCGAAGAAAAAAGAAGTTCAAAACTCAGCGGTCGGCAGGGAAAGTTATGGCAACAGTGTCTTGGGATGTAGAGGGTGTGCTTATGATTAACTTTTTTGGAGTAGGGATGCACAATAATTTCTGTTCAATACATCAGAACCCTCAAAAAGCTGAAAGCACGTTTTCACCGATTTCGCATGACAAACACTATGGCGGATGTTCCTCTTTTGCATGACAATGCAGACACACCAGCCGTTACGCCACAGAAATTGAGAAATTTGAATGGCTAGCCTTACGTCACCCCCCATGCAGCCCTGACCTGGCATCATCAGACTTCCATCTGTTCGGGTCACTAAAGGAAGGTCATCGTGGGATTTATTTTGAAGATGAGGAGGCGGTGAAAATATCCGTGTGTCAATGGCTTAGGAAGCAAGACCGCGTGCTTTGCCACACTGGAATACATGCCCTAGTTAAAAGGTGAACCAAAACCATGGAAAAGGACGGAGATTGTATTGAATAGTGACAAATTAATCGCCAATGTTGTAGTTTTCAAGCAATTGGATTCAATTTTCTTGGCAGTTAAAAGAGAACAAATAATAGGGGATATTTCCTTTTGACCCACCCTCGCAAATTGGAGCTATGGTGTATACAGAAATAAATATAAAACGACAACAAATATACTGATTTTGAACAAAAGACTAGATATACATGTACACAGACTCCAATAAGTAATCGGACAAAGGAGAGTATTAAGTTTTGAAAGTGAAAATCAACATTTGATTATTGAAAGTAATGATAACCGATACTTACATGATTCGTTCTTGTAAGAAAATAAGTGTTATTTCGCATAAAAATTACACAATGCACACTTTTTGAGAACTAAAAAGAAATATGGCATTTTTGGCCCTCAAAAGTCCACCTTAGGGAGGGTATCCGTCCCCTTCAGCTGCCGTGGTGTGGACGCTGCGGACCCCTAGCACTCTTGGTACTTCTGACGTTACTAGAGCAACCTCGGGTCGAACATTCGAGCCCCTCACTGATAGGGAGTTGTTCAGATTGGGTTGGACTCGAGGGGACAGTGGTTTCCGATGACCATGGGCGATCGGGTACGTCTCCGGACGGGGTTGAGGGAAGCCATTAATATCCCCGCGTACTAGCCAGCATAACTAGTAGAAGGTGTGCTGGATCACCAGGCGGCCCCACCGAGGTCAATGTGTAGTGTTTAACGCCTGCTTTTATTACATGCGGCACCGCAGGCGGTGACACTGATGATACATGAGATGAAGATGGAGCAGCGGTGGAATGAGATGGCGGGGGAAACCGGAGGTCCCGGAGAAAACCCGCCCCAGCGCCGTGTTGTCCACCACAAATCTCACTTTGCGGTCGCCTGGGATCGAACCCGGGCTGCCTTGGTGAGAGCGAAGCGGTCTAACCACTGAACCACGACGTGGCCCCACCGAGGTCATATCCGTACGCTTCTCATTTTGGAGTTGGTGCACGTAAATGGCGTATCCACTTCCATCCCGTCATGAGATCATAGGACCAGGTGGAGGGGGGGCTTGTTAGTCTCTAGGTCGTGTCCACGGAGGCACTGGGCGCCCTTTTGGTACGGCTCGGTAATTCCTGGTTGAAGGAGGCCGTGGTCCTTAGTCCGACGTGTCCGCGGCTAATGGGAGTGAAACCCCTGACATTAACGGTCTCTTTCAGGGTAGAAATGTCGGTGGGTGTCTCGGCGCTGTATGGCAAGGTGGTATGCTTCAGGTAAACATTTACCAATCCCCGGGCCTTCCTGATGGACCGTTTCCAGACCACAGTAGGTCGTGATGCCGGTTGTACTGGTTCACAGCTGTTAAAGTGAAAGGACCCTGCCCGCTACACTGTCGTGGCTCCTTAAAGCGACCTCCTTGTGTCTCCCATCGCCTCATCCTTCCTCTCGAGGATGCTCTACTTGGAGACATAGGTACAATAGACTAAGTTTGGAGCTCCGTGCCGAATCACCTTTTTTTTTTGTAACACCGCCTACAGTGCCGCATGTAGTAAAACCGGGCGCTTTTTTTTTTCCTTTTACTTTAAAAATATCAAGATGTTCAATTTAAATTATTATGCAAATATTCGTATAAAACTTGACAATAATACTGTATACCTTTATAACAATGAAGAGAAAATAGATATTAACTCTTTTAGAAGTTTTTTTTTTATAAACATTCAGGATCACAAAGGGGAAAGGTAGAGTGGGAGGGCTGGTTTTACTTTATTCATGTGTGGTTACATTTTGTTGCAACATTTTAGAAAGAATCGGTGTGCACACCCGTGCAAAAGTTATCAAGTGAGATCTAGTTGATCATTTAAATCGGTCCACACCTCATGATATCTACGCATTTTGTATCGCTCTGCTCTGAGCCACTTTTTGCATGTAAATAAATTAGGATAATCTGCACTCAGGCAATAATGGTAGATAGCCATTATCAACCACATTTGAGTCCGTGAAGTGTTGCCTTTCTTAATTTTCCGGGATAGAATTATTGACACTGTCGTATATTCCGCCCTGCTTCCAACCAGCACGCCGATTTTATGTTTAGTCCATTTCCAGATCTCAGATATGTTTTTGCAGGTGGTAATTCGTGTATCTGCGTGTCCACTTTTCCACAGCGTTTACACCATGGGACTGTTGCTAAATTATGTTTACATTTCTTTAATTCCGTTGGGATTAGTTCATTCACAAAGAAGTACACTGACACTTTCCAATCAAGAGGCACGTAAGTTTTTTGAAAAATTTTCCATATGCGATCCCATGTTGTATTTGGATATTTTGCAACAATTGCTGGCACAGTCAAATACTCTTTTAACAACTTGATGTACAATTGTTTGGTCGTAAGGCATCCTGACTCCGTTGTAATCAATGGCAATAGATGTTGATAGTCCTTTAATACCTGTCGAAATGCAGAAGGTGGGGTCGTATCTGAGGACGTCAGGTAATGACAAAAGTCCATGTCCTGACGACTTCCCTGTCCATTGAGTGCGCCCAGAACAGAACGCAGTAACAGCGCTCTGCACTTCACGTACACATCTGTTAGATTCCAGCCTCCTTCAGTTATTTTCCGGCGTAACTGAGTTCGGGCTACTTTGTAGAACTGATTCCGCCAAATATAATAACCGATTGCCTGTTCCAAACGCTGAGAGTATTTTTGGTGCATTGGTATTACCTGCGCTGTGTACCATATTTTGGCTAAAACAAACGTATTCACATGCCAAATTTTTTGAACTAGATTTAGGTTTCGTGTTAACTGGGACTGCATGAGGTAAATGCAGGTATTAACAATTCGCGTCCAATTCTTCTCAATTAGGTCTTCCAGCTTTGAGGTGAAGGTCAGCCCTAAGACTTTTAACGCCCTACTGCGGGTAAACAGAGCATCTTCTATTGTCCAATCATTCAATATTAGTAGCTGGGATTTGTCAAAGTTGATTTGTGCTCCGGACGCCCTTTGGTATTCGTTTAACAATGGTGTAACAGCATCAAAGTCCCCCGAATGAGTAAGTATCAGGGTGACATCATCAGCATAAGCGAAAATTCTCTCACCACTCGAAGGATGGGCTCTCTGTGCAAGGATATTCGTCATACCTCGAATCAGCGGTTCTATACACAAGGTGTACAGAAGCATCGATAGTGGACATCCCTGCCGTATAGATTGCAGGATCGGTACTGGTTGCGTGTAAAATCCATTTATTTGAATTCTCGAATGCGCCTTGTCATAGATGCGTTTAATGAGGCTTTGAAAGTCCACAGAAAATCCAAATTGTCTTAAAACTCCCCAAAGATAGCCATGATGAACCTTGTCAAAGGCGCTTGTGAAATCCAGGGCTAAAATTGCCGCAGTCAAGTCTGAGTCCTGCTCTCAAGCAACAATAGTATCCCGGAGTGTCATGAGAATGTGCGTAATTCTCCTCTCTGGAATACCGCATGTCTGTCCCGGTCCAATGACATTTGACAGAACTGCCCGCACACGATTGGCAATTATCTTGCTGAACAACTTAAAATCGGCGTTAAGTAGTGTAATAGGACGATATTCGGTGAATGTTCTTGCCGCTGAATGTTTGGGTATTAAAACAATAATTCCTTCGTTGAAACCAGACATTTCACTCTCGTTCCGTTGCAACTCTAACATTACTCCAAGCAGTGTGTCTTTTACAGTCTCCCAGTTCTCTTTGTAAAACCGGTAGCCGAGGCCATCTGCTCCCGGTGCCGATGTCATGCTGGCTGATTTGAGTGCCGTCCATAGTTCTGTCAAGGTTATTTCCGCATTTAATGCCTCATCATCTTCTGGTGATAGTTGTTCCACAATGTTCTTGTAAACATTTTGCTGTGCTGCAACATCGACTTCCGTTTTCCCAAATTTGGAAGAAAAGAAATTGTAGGCCTCTGCTAATATATCTCGTGTTGTAGTCAGTAGTTCTCCAGATGGGGATTCCAAAGCAGAGATATATTTCTGCGTTCCGCGGCACTTTTCAGACGCAATGTGATAGAGCGAGGTTTTCTCTTCACCCTGTAGCGAGTTCTCTCCCGCTCGTTGTAGTGTTCCCCTACGGAGTTCTTCCTGAAGTGAACAAATGTTCTTCTTTATTGCTTCGATGTGATGCGTCACAGTTTCTCCACCTTGTTGCCTCCTTTGTTGTTGGTATCTATCGTTAAGCAGTTCATAGTAATAATGCAAATACTTTCTTCTATCCTTTGCCTTTTCTATGCCTTCACTCTTGTAAAAATTGTGTATGTATGTATGTATGTATGTATGTATGTATGTATGTATGTATGTATGTATGTATGTATGTATGTATGTATGTATGTATGTATGTATGTATGTATGTATGTATGTATGTATGTATGTATGTATGTATGTATGTATGTATGTATGTATGTATGTATGTATGTATGTATGTATGTATGTATGTATGTATGTATGTATGTATGTATGTATGTATGTATGTATGTATGTATGTATGTATTAATGCATGCATGCATGCATGTATGTATGTATGTATGTATGTATGTATGTATGTATGTATGTATGTATGTATGTATGTATGTATGTATGTATGTATGTATGTATGTATGTATGTATGTATGTATGTATGTATGTATGTATGTATGTATGTATGTATGTATGTATGTATGTATGTATGTATGTATGTATGTATGTATGTATGTATGTATGTATGTATGTATGTATGTATGTATGTATGTATGTATGTGTGTGTGTGTGTGTGTATGTATGTATGTATGTATGTATGTATGTATGTATGTATGTATGTATGTATGTATGTATGTATGTATGTATGTATGTATGTATGAATGTATGTATGTATGTATGTATGTATGTATGTATGTATGTATGTATGTATGTATGTATTTTTTTTGTATGTATGTATGTATGTATGTATGTATGTATGTATGTATGTATGTATGTATGTATGTATGTATGTATGTATGTATGTATGTATGTATGTATGTATGTATGTATGTATGTATGTATGTATGTATGTATGTATGTATGTATGTATGTATGTATGTATGTATGTATGTATGTATTTATTGACTGCAATTGGGTACTACCCGGTGGCAGAGTTAAGAATACAGAAAAAAATTACAATTACTAGATTTACAACAATAACACAGTAAACAATACAAACATGATATTATTTTACTTTAGTCATTTAAAACATATCTAATTACTTCTCTATTTACATATTATATACCATTATAATTCAAAAGTTAAACTATAAACCATCTAGATTTTTTCCAAATTTCTTCAGCGACAGGGGACAGCCCTGAAAGACTGCTAGGGGCAATTCATTCCATTCTTCAATGGTTCTATTAACAAAAGAAAATTTTCCTACGTCGGTTCTGTATCTTCTACCCTTAATTTTATACCTATGATCGTTTCGTCAGTAATAATCCGGATTATCTAACCTTAGACTAACGTCCACCCATGCCTTTACACCAGCATTAGCTTTGAATAACGCTACCAACATATGTTTTTTACGCCTAATTCTTAATTCCTCCCATTTAGTCTCATCTCCTTTTATGGCAGGCTTCAGAGTGAACAGCCACTGATGTAACTTGTTGGTGGTTCTACTCTTCGCGGTTCGAGTCCAGCTTATCCACCTCTGTTGAAACTTGTTTTTAGGTATCGTATCCTGTAAGAGGGCATTGTTTAATTTCCAGGAACCTCTTCCAATCGGTGGTTGTCTTTCGGTGTGCATTATTTTCATGATCAATGCATGATGATCGCTAAATTGCACTGGTCTCACTTGGATGTCCTGAACCTGTGATGTCATCGTCTCACTTACGTAAAATCTATCTATTCGCGAAGCAGCAGAGTTACGATGGAAGGTAAACTCGACATAGTTGGCATGTTTCTTTTCCCATGCATCCTGCAGTTTTAAAGACTTACACAGACTATCTAACACTGGCGAGGGGTAATATTGGCCCTTCTGGTCTTTGGCATTGATGGCACAATTGAAATCACCTCCGAGGATCAAGTTGTCGTATTTATGGCGCAAAAAGAAAGGCAATTCCTTAGCCAGGAATTCTTCACGTTCCTTTCATCTGTGGGACCCAGATGGCAAGTATACGTTAACTAATAGGGTGTTATTTTCTGTCAATAAAGATGTAATTCTACCACTCGCATGCGTTTCTGTGAGGCGCACTCCACATGTTGCACGATACACTATAGCTGTACCACGCTGTTCCTCTCCCACGTTTGATATATAGGTATATTGGGGCCCAATGAAATCCAGACAATGCTCGTTATTTTCTTGGACAAACAGAAAATGAATGTCATAATCAAATACAAAGTCGCGCACTAATGTTTTCTTTGTGTAGTTCCGCAAACAATTTACATTCACTGATGCCAAGGTTTGGAGGAGGAGTACCATCAACAAGAGAGATAATAGCTTCATTGCCAAAGCCTAGCATTTGACAACAAAAAAGAGGAAATGGTTGAAGAACATGGTTCAACCTGTGAAGCCCTACCTGTCAGACCCTCCACACAGAAATATTGGAAAACAAGGGAGCTAATGGCTTCATTGCCAAAGCCTAGCATTTGACAGCAAAGAAGAGGAAATGACTGAAGAACATGGTTTAACCTGTGAAGCCCTACCTGCCGGACCAATTACACAGAAATATTGGAGATCAAGAGAGCTAGTGGCTCCATTGCCAAAGCCTGGCATTTGACAGCAAAGAAGAGGAAATGACTGAAGAACATGGTTTAACCTGTGAAGCCCTACCTGCCGGACCCACCACACAGAAATATTGGAAAACAAGGGAGCTAATGGCTTCATTGCCAAAGCCTAGCATTTGACAGCAAAGAAGAGGAAATGACTGAAGAACATGGTTTAACCTGTGAAGCCCTACCTGCCGGACCCACCACACAGAAATATTGGAGATCAAGAGAGCTAGTGGCTCCATTGCCAAAGCCTGGCATTTGACAGCAAAGAAGAGGAAAAGACTGAAGTACATCTGTTTGCGCCATTATCGTCATCTGTTCTGGCGGGCGCATGAATATCTCACTTGGTGCCGGTTATGCGGCTAGCTGGTCATGTGACTCGCCAGTGTGCAAGAAAATAGTCTTCTTCCGTTTTAGTAGCAGACATGTTTGCAGACATGTTGGAGATATGTAGAGACATGTGATGTGCTTGGTTATGTGGCTGCTTGTAGCGTTTGCTCCAATGAAAAAACAAAAACAATTTTAGTTTATTTAAAATATTAAATGTATTGTTGTCTTCTTCATGATTATTCACATAAGAAATGTAGCGTGTACAATAAACTTATCTAGTGATATGGATACAGCTCTATCGAGTACAGTCCACAAAATCAGTTACCTTGATTTCTGCTAAAATCAAGTGGTCCTCCGAATTAAATTAATCACGACACGAACATTGGTCCTTTACGGCGGGATATTATTGTGCATCGCAACAGTTTCTTCTGCATGGATTCAGTGGGCCCCAGGACGCCAGGCATAGGGATCTACACAGCAGATTATCAGCATTTCATTCGCAACGACACAGTAGCCTGCATCGCAACACATTTCAGGTCAGAACATTCCTTTTCTTTCTTTCTCTCCTTTAAGCAAGTCTCATAACCATTCAATATGGAGCAGGAGTTGAAAGCTCTTGTTAAAAAAAGGGTATAATGAAAAGAAAATTTACCTTTGTTCGAAAATTTATAGATGAATTACCAGAACAGGTCAACATTTTCATATTGAGAGCTAATTTCGATAACTTAAGTGAAATTTGGGACAAATATGAAGCTCTTCAGACCCAAATTTAATCTCTTGTGGAAGCGGAAACTGAATTAGATATGCATGCAGAACACGAGGAGGAAACAAGAAACAGTTACATCGTATTGAAGGCTAGGTTAGCTGAATTAATACAGGATCATGAACAGAAAGAAAATGGTTCTGGACATTCGCAGCACACAGTGCAGTCGCAATTGTCACAAGCAGCTAAAGCTATCAAACTGCCTGTGATACAATTACCTAAATTTGAGGGTGATGTCACTCATTTCAAACATTTTTATGACACATTTACAAGCTTACTGGTAAACAACCAAGCTTTAGATGCTATTCAGAAATATCATTACTTACTTTCCTCTCTCAAGGGACAAGCTCATTCACTAATAGAGAGCATACCTGTCACTAGTGAAAATTTTGATGTAACATGGGAGCTCATATGCTCACGCTATAACAATACAAGATTAATAGCTACAGCTCATATACAAAATTTATTAGCACTACCAGTAATGCATAAGGAAACAGTAAATGAACTACGTACCTTGCTCAACCATTTTCAAAATAACTTGAATGCCATTGAAGCATTAAAACTTGAAGTGCCTTTGCATGAAATCATTTTAATGCAACTTCTCTGGAACATTTTTCTGACACCACACGCAGAGAATGGGAGAGTAAAATAGATTCTCAAAACTTCCCTTCTTTGAAGGATCTTATGCAATTTTTAGAAGCAAGAGCACATTCTTTTGAATTGCTTGCTAACACTGCATGTAACAAGGCGGTAGTTAAGCCTAAGAGTGATTTGCACTCTGCTAAGCCCAACAGCAGAGACAGTAAACACTCTTACTTATCCACGAGTGATCGTGTATGTCCATTTTGTCAGTGCAATCACATGCTACATAATTGTGATGACTTCAAAAATCTTAATGTGCATAAGCGTTGGACTTTCATTAAATCCAAGCGCTTTTGTGCCAATTGCTTTGCTGCTAATCACATATCAAGTAAATGTAATTGTGCCTCATACTGCAATTGTGGCTCATCCACTCACAGCAAGTTGCTTCATGATAGTAACAGAGAAAATGCTTCACGTGCAACTTCATCTAGTCCTGTAAATGATTCTACTAGAACAATTGATGCTCCATCTAGCTACTGTTCTTTCGAATCAAAATACACACAGCAGGTTTTGCTTGCCACCGCACTAGTGCAAGTGGAAGACAGATATGGCAATCTCATACAATATAGAGCACTCCTCGACTCTGCCAGTCAATCCAATTTCATAACTGCAGATCTTGCGAAGCGCTTACAGCTTAACAAGGTGACAACTGATACGCCTATCAATGGTATAAATGGCACCATTTCTACGGCCACTCACCATGTTCAGGTCAATCTGAAATATATGGTACATGATTTTAAGACTAAAATTGAATGTCTAGTACTTCCTCGTATAACAGGAAAACTACCTTCCACACATATCAATTTGTGCAACTGGAATATTCCTTCTAGCATTCCATTAGCAGATCCTAGGTTCAACATTCCTGATGAAGTTGAAATCCTAATCGGAAGTTCCTTATTCTTCGAGTTATCGCATGGGAAAACCTTAAAGAGACAAGGACATCCTATACTAGCCAGCACAGCCCTCGGTTGGATAATATCAGGCCCTATTCCAAGGTCATCATACAAGTACAAGGCTAAGTCTTCGCCTCAGCATAATTTCTTCATCAGCACTGATAACCTTGACACACAGTTAAGACTTTTCTGGGATTTGGAAGAATTTCCTCAGCATGTTCTTATTAAGGAGGAAAAGGAGTGTGAAGAATATTATGTAAAAACAACCACTCGTAATGCCGATGGTAGCTTTACAGTTCGTCTACCCGTCAAGGAGGACAAAAATTGCTTAGGTGAATCTAGACCGCAAGCCATCAATCGCTTTATGCACTTAGAACGACGTTTTCAAAACGACATCACACTTAAAGAAGATTACACTGAATTTCTCTCTGAATATGAATCCATGGGGCACATGAAGCAAGTGTCACCACTAAAGGAAGGCAAACCTTGTTACTATCTTCCGCATCATGCAGTTTTCAAACCTTTGTCTACTACTATTCGCACCAGAGTTGTATTTGATGCATCTGCACAGTCATCTTCAGGACTATCCTTAAATGATGTGCTGAAGTTTGGTCCTATTATTCAGGATGACCTTATCTCCATAATTTTACGCTTCAGAACTTATCGCTATGCATTCTCAGCTGACATTTCTAAGATGTACAGGCAAGTGAAAATGCATCCTGATGATCAAGATCTCCAAAGAACAGTATGGCGAGAAAAAAAAGATGAACCTATCAAGGATTACGCTCTTACTACAGTCACATATGGTACCAAACCTGCATCCTTTTTGTCCATAAGGACTTTGCGTCAACTAGCTTCAGAGGAAGAGGCTAAATATCCACTAGCTTCTCAAGCTATCCGTGAATCCTTCTACGTAGATGATTGCTTATATAGTCATAATGATCTACAGCAGGCTTTACATATTCAGAGGCAGCTACTTCAGATGTTAGACAGTGGTGGATTCCCACTTAGGAAATGGCGTTCTAATCATGAAGATATTTTAAAATCCATTCCACCGGAACACAGAGAGACACAACGTCCACTTCATTATATAGCAGTGAAAATGTGCATGCTCTTGGTCTCCTCTGGCATCCTGGAACAGATCAATTCCAGATACAAGACAATCCATCTCTTCAGGATAATCTAAATTCTAGCTACACCAAACGAAGCATACTTTCTGTCATATCACCTATTTTTGATCCTTTAGGCCTAGTGAGTCCTACTGTCATAAATGCCAAGATGTTTCTACAATCTCTTTGGTTGGAAAAACTCTGTTGGGATGAATTGATACCATCTCACCTCATCCAACAATGGCTAAATTTCTGCGAGACATTGTCCATCATTCATGCTATACGTATTCCAAGACACGTCCTAATCACAGGTACATTAAGGGACATACAAATACTTGGGTTTTGCGATGCCTCAGAAAAGGCTTATGGTGCCTGTATTTATCTTCGTTCTATGAACAGCTGCAATGAGGTGAAAACCAGACTTCTTTGCTTCAAATCCAAGGTTGCAACATTAAAGAAACAAACCATTCCTTGGCTCGAACTTTGTGGTGCTTTACTACTCGCTAAACTTTACAAGGTTGTAGCTAACCTTAAGCTGCATACTTCACTGAACTATCTATGGACGGAGTCTATGATTGTTCTAGCATGGATTAAATCCAACCCACACAAATGGAAGACTTTTGTAGCCAACAGAGTTTCACAAATACAAGAGTTATTAGAAACTGCTGCTTGGCGATATGTAGCTACTCAAAATAATACAGCAGATCTCATTTCGAGAGGGGTTTCAACTGAACCTCTTGCCTCAAATGACTTGTGATGGAAAGGTCCTGATTGGATCTCACAGCTCTTTGCATCTTGGCCAGAACAACCCAAACAATTTGATATTCAAGATGCCACTGAGCAACGCACTACTGCATGCTTGATGGTCACTACAGAAAGTGATGATATCATTTCTCGTTTTTCTAAATTGTTACACCTGCAGAGAGTGACAACATACATGCTGAGATTTGCATTTAACTGTAGAAACAGCAACACGAGACGGCATGGTCCTCTCTCAGCACTTGAGCTTCAACAGTCATTGCACTGCTGCATTAAACTTGGTCAACAATCAGCTTATATCACAGAGTTAACAGAACTTAATGATAAAGGACACGTTCCTACTAAAAGCACATTGAAATTTTTGCATCCATTTGTCGACAATGAAGGTTTACTCCGAGTAGGGGGGAGAATTGACAAGGGTGAAATTCCCTTCCAGTCAAGACATCAGCTCATCTTACCTCCTAAGCATCATCTTACCAAGCTAATTATTGGAAGTGAACATGTTAAACTTTTGCATGCTTCCAGACAGCTACTTACCTCTTCTCTTCGACAACGGTATTGGATACCGAGAATAAGGGAAACTCTTAAGTCAGTCCTACACAAGTGCTTGCCGTGCTTCAAACTCAAGGCCAAGGGAGCTCAACAATTAATGGGCAATCTACCTACCTACAGAGTGACTCCAGCGAGACCCTTCCTACGAGTTGCAGTTGATTACGCTGGTCCATTCTTCCTACGTTATGGCTCGCTCGCAGCAAGATTCAGGTGAAGGCCTACATAGCTATCTTTGTCTGTTTATCCACAAAGGTAATTCACATTGAGTTGGTTTCAGACATGACTTCTGATGCTTTTGTTGCTGCCTTACGAAGGTTTACAGCTAGACGAGGATTGTGTAAAGAGATCCTAAGAGACAATGGCACAAATTTTGTAGGTGCTAACAACAAGCGTAGAGAACTTAGACTACTTTTGCAATCTCGCAAGCACCAAGAGATTGTACAAGACCACGCTTCATCTAATGAATGCACATGGCATTTTATACCACCCAGCTCACCCCACTTTGGAGGATTACATGACGCTGCAGTGAAATCTATGAAATATCATCTTCGTAGAGTAATGGGTACACCAGTACTGACCTATGAACAATTAACCACATTACTAATTCAAATTGAGGCTTGCTTGAACTCCCGTCCATTGCTACGCCTTACTGATGATCCTTTTGATACTTCCTGCATTTCTCCAGGTCATTTCCTCATAGGAGAACCATTAACTTCCATACCATCACCTTGCTCTGACAATCTGAATCAGTTACAGAAATGGCAACAGCTCCAAGATCGTCTACAACATCTGTGGTGGCGGTGGTCAACTGACTATCTACATTCACTGCAGCAGAGGATAAGGTGGTCCAGTTCCAGTGAAAATTTTAAGGCAGAGACCATGGTCCTGCTAACGGAAGACAATTCATCTCCTCTGCATTGGGAACTTGGAATTATCACTGAGACTCATCCTGGTGGTGATGGTTTAGTGCGGGTAGATACAGTGCGAACAACTAAGGGTGAATAAAGGCATCCCATTGTGAAACTGTGTCCTCTGCCAGTCCAAGAACAACAGTGATATCTTTCAAAGTGTGCCTATGTTAAATTAAAAAACTGTTCGGTTTTTTGAGCCCCAGTATGTTTGTGCCATTATCGTCATTTGTTATGGCGGGCGCATGAATATCTCACTTGGCACCGCTTATGCGGCCAGCTGGTCATGTGACTCGCCAGCGTGTAAGAAAATAGTCTTCTTCCGTTTTAGCAGCAGACATGTTTGCAGACATTTTGTAGACATGCAGAGACATGTGATGTGCTTGGCTATGTGGCTGCGTGCAGCGTTTGTTCCAATGAAAACAAACGATTTTGGTTTATTTAAAATATTAAATGTATTGTTGTCTTCTTCATGATTATTCACATAAGAAATGTAGCGTGTACAATACATTTATCTAGTGATATGAATACAGCTCTATCGAGTACAGTCCCCATAATCAGTTTCCTTGATTTCTGCTAAAATCAAGGTGGTCCACCGAATTAAAATAATCACGACACAAACAACATCGTCTAGCCTGTGAAGCCCTACCTGCCGGACCCATTACACAGAAATATTGGAGAGCAAGAGAGATAATGACTTCATTGCCAAAGAACAGCATTTGACAACAAAGACGAGGAAATGACTGAAGAACATCTTTTAACCTGTGAAGTTCTATCTGCCGGACCCACTACACAGAAATATTGGAGAACAAGAGAGCTAATGGCTTCATTACCAAAACCTAGCATATGACAACAAAGAAGAGGAAATTACTGAAGAACATCTTTCAACCTGTAAAGCCGTACTTGCCGGACCCAATACACAGGAGTATTGCAGAGCAAGAGAGATAATGTCTTCATTGTCAAAGCCTAGCATTTGACAAAAAAGAAGAGGAAATTACTGAAGAACATCTTTTAACCTGTGAAGTCCTACCTGCCAGACCCACTACACAGGAATATTGGAGATCAAGAGAACTAATGGCTTCATTGCCAAAGCATAGCATTTGACAACAGAGAAGAGGAAATGGCTCAAGAACATTGTTTAATTTATTTTACGGACACGACTCGTACTACTGACATTAAGGTCAAAAATTCATATTTTGCTGAAATTGATGCATGAGGAAGTAGAGAGTTATGTGCTTAGCATATCCGTGAAAACTCCATATTGTTAGCTCATGATACCGAAATTAAAGTATTGCAATAAGTAAAGAATCGTGATGGATGTCAAAGAAATCGTGTATCTTTGTTAGAATACGTGCAGACAGGTGCATTGAGTTGAATATTAGCTGAGTTCAGTTGTTTTAACAAAAGAAACGTAAGAAAGAGTGTAGCATTGCAGGGTTCTAAAGCAGCAACACTTGACTCTGTTTGAATAGGTATTCCTCGGATCCTTAATAATGGCCTGACCGAGACTTATAATCACAATGGACAAAATAGTCACAAAGGGAATGTTTGTGTGAAAAGACAGGGCTTCAGAAGTCAAAGTGACACACCCACGTGCAGCTGTGCATAGTGTGAGGACAGACAGTCCGCGACGTGAAGCCGATTAAGGCAGTCCTCTTCTTCTGTCTTGTCGAAGTCAGATCAGATCTGTCGCTTCATACGTAACGAATTAAGTCTCGTATTTTCGAGTAATTAGCATTCCACCTACAGTAACTCTAAACAGTGAAATATTGGTAACCCTTGGTCGGCAACTTCAGGTTTGATATAATGATAAAAAGAAGCAGTCATTAAATCAGTTTCAAACGGGCATTCCATTGTCATCAGAACCATCCTTACTCATACATATACACGCATACCCTGAGAGTAAACCTCATTTCTTTACCCTGAAGATGATCTAGTGCTTCACTCAAATAGTTCTCCTAATACAAATAAATAAAGTAGATACCATTATATTATAACAATGCATTGCAACGTAAGCACCGTAATGAATATCATTATTGGTTGGTATGTATGCGTGCACGTATATTTGAAATTACTCAGAACTGATACGTAAACATTTGAAAACGTAATATTTCATTACGCGATGTTTGTTTTTTATTCTTTTGAAATAGCAGCAGTCGATTCTGTTTTTACACTTGTTTCATTTTCAGATTTTGGTAGTACTAACAAGAACATATTAACATCTGGCATTTGTAACAATGGCCACAGCTTTGTTTCCGGCTGAGGATGTGTAAAAGTTTTACATGAAATCGCGAGCCCGGACAATTGATAACAAATATATCATCATTTCTTAAAAGATAACTGAACTTTAAAGTTGTTCTGTTTCAATTTATCTCCGCTGCACCGCTGTGATCGCAGTTCCACACATGCGCGGTGGACGCTCTGTATCAAGGAGAAGAAACGTGCGCCAATGTGAGATCGCTGTCTACCACGTACGCTTTGTTGTGCTTGTTTACAATGTCGCTGTTGACTGAAAATCCCGTCGCTTGTGTAATCAGATCTGTGATTCGTTTTCTGAATGCCAGGAACGTGAAACCAATTGAAATTCATCGCCAAATTTGCGATGTCAATAGGTGTTGTGTTTCTTCACGACAACGCATGACCACACACTGCAAATGCGACGAAAAACATCCTACAGGGATTTGGCTGGGACATGTTTGACCACCAATCGTACAACCCTGACCTCGCTCCTAGCGACTTTCAACTGTTTTTGCATCTCAAATTTTTCCTTGGTGGTCAATACTTCAACAATGACGAAGAGCCGAAAGAGAATGTTTCCAACTGGTTGAAGACACAGGCGGCAAACTTCTATGCAGAAGGTGTACTAAAAATTGTGCCTGGCTATGACAAATGCCTGCAAAATTTCCGCAGTTATCTGGAAAAGTAATCTAAGAGTTGTAGAATTTTGTGCCATAAATAATTTTTCTGTATCTGTACACAATTTAATTTTATTACCAAACAGAACTTACTTTCTGTACGCACCTCGTATTTGTTTGCTTCTTATTAATAGCTTCATATTTTAAGTATTGTCACCCAATTATCGGGAAGCACGACCAACGACAGCTGAGTAAGGGACCATAGGCACCCGGACCACAACCACCCTTAATCTCAGTCACTAACTGAGGGGATGATTAGGGAAGTGTCACTTGTCGCTGGCCGCCTCTTCCCGCTTCCCCTGCCGACTGGAACCTTCGCGATGATTCACTGAAACGAGAGACTTCTAGAAAACAGAGGTATTCCTATAAAAAGGGCTGCAATGAGTGAGTTGAGTCAGTGCTTGGCGAGCAGCGTAGCAGCGCCGTGCTAGTGAACGGACGAGAGGACTGTGTCCGTGCATCGGAAGAGTGTACGTAACTGTGAGCGTGCAGTGGAAGTGCAACGGACGAACTGGTGAATTGTAATTGTGTGCATTACGTAATTCTATGTAATCGGCAAGTGTTCAACTGTAATTCGGTGGAAATAAAGAACATTTTTGAGTGGTGCAATCGGAATTTTAATTTCACGAACCCACAAAGTCACAGTATTTACCAAAGTTTAATTTATTACATTTGTCAATTACCTTTGTGTTATTTTTCCTTACTCAAAGCCGTAGCACATTGGATACATCTTTGTACCTGGGACCGTCAAAATTAACGTTGTACATTTGGTATCCAGCTTTCTCTGAATGATATGCTTTTGTTTTGTGTTAATGCAGGAGAGATCCAGGAGATAGGCTGCGTGCTGCCGTTCACACCTGACATCTAACGGCCGATGTTGTACAGACTACGATCTGAGGGTCTACGTCCTGTAGAACGTTCCAAATGTCTCTAAATACACAGCATGTATTTTTTTTCCTACTAACTACTAAGATAGAAGGTGAGAAGTGAGGAAGACTTTGTAGTGGCTTTTCGGGATCCCGCACTGAGCACTCCCATTATTCTAGGTAAAAGTGCGGAGCTGGCCGTCTAGTACGGCGAGCGGGTGAAGGATAGATCCAAGGGGCCGAACATGACCAGAAGGCCCTGAGCGACGCCTGGGAATTGAAGGTGAAAGTGAGGAATGATAAGAGTGGAAGTAATCTTTATTATTTGTAAATTGTATATAGTGCAGGGCATAATCTCCGGTAGTTAACCGGGAGGAGGTCAATGAGGCCATCAGGTGTGTGGTTGTGCGTAGTTGGAGTTCTGGGCGGCGAAGTTCAAATCATGTAGTCTGGTGTGGAGGCTATTATCCATTATGGTCATCGGCGAGTCGAGCTCGTCGAGCCTGCTGTTTACGGTTGACAGGTCCGTAGGTTGGCAGGGTGATGAATCAGCGGGTTGTGTCTCCACTCGGTGCATCTTGCGTTGTACAGATGCCATAATGTCCCGGTGTTCAGTGATTAACTGCTCGGTTCGTTGTAGCTGGGAGCTGATGGCCTCCGTCGTCTGTTGTAGTTGGGTGACATCGTCTAATAGTTGGTCGAGTCGTTCAGGTAGTTGTCCATCAGTGAGTGTGTCTAGGAGTGTGTCCTGGAGGCTGGTGAGGGCAGCGTGGGTGGCGTCCTGTTGTTGGGCTGCTGAGGTGACGGCTTCCTCCAGGTTGCCCAGGCGTTGGTTGAGGTTCATAACCTCTGAGTTGAGGTCCTGAACGTCTTCCGCTGGAGGCCGGTGGCTTGCGGCGGAGAGTGTGGCTGACAGGAGCTCCTCAAGGGTGTGGAGACGGTTGGTTACACCCTGCAGGTCCTCACGGAGGCAACCAAGTGCTTGTTGCCATCCCAAAGGCTCATTGGAGGTTGCTCTCTGGGGTGTTGTGTCCTGCGTGGCTGCGCGTGGATATGCAGGGCACCGCACCTGGCCTGTGAAATGGCCGAGGCCATCACAGGTGGCGCAATACCTGCGGCGTCGGCGGAGATCGTGAGCCCTGCAGGTTGCAGTCGTAGTTGGAGAGCCACAGTAGTGGCACCGAGGCGGCGCGATACATGTGTCCGCGCTGTGTCCATAGGCGCAGCAGTTCCGGTACGGGATGTGTCGATGCAGTTTGCTGGCCTCCACCTTCAGGAGCTGTCCCAAGATGGGCAGACCTGAGGTTAAGGCGGCGTCGCGGTCCCTAGGATCTGTAAACTGCAGGCGCACGCAGGTGGTTGGGCCTCGTCGTGACGAGATCCGTGTGGCGCTTGTGGTTGTGGGCCACTTCTGCGTTGCAGCGGTAAGGATGTACCTTGCAGGAAGGTCCAGAGGTACGCCGATGACTACTGCGCACCGTGTAGTGTGGCCTCCTGTCGGCGGTTGAATGGTGGTCGCAGCCGTTGGGGATTGTCGAGTCAGTGGTGTCTGTGAAGCAGCTTGTGTTGCTGCTAGGTACAGCGGTGTAGTTTCCGGCGATGCTGTGGTGGCGGTTGGCCGTGTTGCACTGGGGAACCCAGTTGTCTTGTGCGGCGGCGGTTGACTGGACTCTTGGCGGGCATCCGGCGTGGTGAGGGAAGACGACGCTCGACTGCTGGCTGACGAGAGCTGTGGTGAAGGCAGCTTCGTGCTGTTGCTGCCGGCCGTCAGGTGATGCGGCGAATGTCTGGTCTCAGGGCTGGCATCCAGCGAGGCGGGGGAAGCGGGACTGGGAGCCCAGAACTTTCCCTGCGGTGCGCCGGGGGGCTCCCTCTCGACTGCTGGCTGCGGCAGCGCGGCGGGAGTCGGCGCTCGGGAGCAGGCTGGCGAGAGCTGCGGTGCAGGGTTTGCTGCCTGGCTCTGTTTCCTAGATGATGCCTTCTTCTTTCCCATGATGTGTTTCTCCCCGGAGTCTTCTGCGTGGTGCTGCGTGGTCCTTCCTCCTCGAAGTCTACGGCGTGAGTGGAGCATGTACATTTACAAGTCTTTGTTTATGTATTCCTTAAATCCTTCCTAGAAAACAATCAATGTCCATGGTGCTGCCATCTATATTCCCTCCAAGCTTAAAGTGTGAAGGCAGTTTGTATCACATCACTAACAAACACGTTTTCAGTTGTCTTCCGTCAGATGTTTATCCCAGCCGTCATATGTTTTACTGCAGCGGTGTAGGTTTAGAAAAGAGCTGGACTCATATTTACTAAATAAACTAATTAAATAAACTGTTACAGGAAAGTTATGAAATATAATTTTGTGAGTAAAAGCTTAAGGTAATCTGAGTCGTCAAACAGAGCAGCCAACTTAGAAACAAAAGTCCTGGTATGACTTGAAGAGTCCAGGTTTATAACCAGCCTTGGTCCACCACTTGGTCGTACATGTCCTGTCTTGTTCACGTATGACTTGCCAGTCACTTGCTGTAACTGACGTACTTCTCTCAACTTAATGTCTTACTGTACCTCGTCACGTAACCTTTGACATATCTCCATACAAGTTGAGTGAGGTTTAACTTGCTAATGTTGGCAATCGTAACACAGTATGACCCGTTTAACTTGCTACATTGTTTACAATGTATTTCTTTCCGTCTTGGTCTGCTAGTCAGTGGCGAGGCTTTGGCACCGACGGATTCCCAATAATTTTAGGAGAAACAGATGAAAAACAAGAAAATTCAGGCCATGCTATTTATTTGCTCTAGATACATTTTCAAAATACATTCACGAACATCAGCGGTTCTGCGGGCAATTTCACAGCTGCTTAGATTCTAGCTCATTCAACTCTGTATTTACGCATTCGTAACATTGAATACCATGCTTCCTAGTTTTCCTAGGTTCCCGGAAGCAATCGTGACTCTTCGATAGTTAGGAGGCACTGAGAAATTCTGTAGGGTGTGAAACGAAATGTGTAGTGTTTAACGCCCGCTTTTACTACATACGGCACCGCAGGCGGTGACACTGATGATACATGAGATGGAGCACTGGTGGAATAAGATGGCAGGGGAAACCGGAGGTCCCGGAGAAAATCCGCCCCTGCGCCGTGTTGTCCACCACAAGTCTTACTTTGCAGTCGCCTGGGATCGAACCCGGGCCGCCTTGGTGAGAGCCAAGCGGTCAACCACTGAGCCACGGCGCGGCCGTAGCGTGTCAAGATAAGTTATTTTTTTGCTTAATTTGACACTTTTAAATACAACTGTAAGTATATTTCCTAGCACATACGACTAACTACAATTTATACACAAACTGTTCTGTTTCAAAATTGAAAATATTTATTAAATATTGCTGTTCTATTGGAAATAGTGCAATGAATAGGCCTCATCCTGGGATAGAGCAGTTCTCATAGCCAAGTAATATTTCACCGCCGCTAGCCCAGTTTTAAATCTTGGTCGTAGGCTTCTGTTCGACCAGTCAAAATAATGAGAGCCTTTAAACTTGTAAATATCTTGTTGTAAGGTAAAAGACAACTTTATCTACCGCACATTATAATGTGCTTTAACGAATT
The DNA here is from genome assembly GCA_030765055.1 of Mantis religiosa. Lineage (NCBI taxonomy): Eukaryota > Metazoa > Arthropoda > Insecta > Mantodea > Mantidae > Mantis > Mantis religiosa. Next base: position 149,831,018 of record CM060958.1, on the reverse strand, counting down.
TGAAATTATTTGACAACTGGTACGAAATACATCACCAGAAAAACGAAATGCACTTTTAATTCCACATTATGTTACCTCTGCTGCCATCTCTGTACTCAGTGTCGAAGCTCAGAAAGCAGTAGCACCACGCTCTGGTGGTAGCTATGCTAATTTACAGATTCAGAGTTGTCGGAGAATCTAGAAGTCTGAATGTGTAACTTTAGTAACAAGTGTAGAGGAGGTCATGTAACACATCATCTCGATCTGTACTCTCGAACGTATACAGTCATGCTTATTGAAATTATTTCTTCTTCTTTTAATTAATTATCCGAATGTTTACTTGTGTAGTTTTCATTATTGCCGCTAGGTGTCAGAGTAGTCTTGTGCTTATCACCAACCTCCGAAAGTAAAACAAACTTATTCACAGTATCGATTCATTCAATCTCAAAATTCATCATTTGCTTTGTACCCTTTAAGGGTTATATCTTCCCCCAGACTATCAAATCTCTCCGTCCGTCAGTTGTTTTAATAACTTGTTGATCTATCTAATAGTTAGTGACACGGCTGATTTATCAATTTGTTTATATCTGATATTTCCGAACTGTTCCTTTATTCAGTTTTGGTCTTTAAATCTTTATTTGTTTAGGGAAATTTAGTAATGCTTTATAATTTATCTTGAGAATGCAATAACAGGCTAAATTCTTTAAACAAGTTTCAAAATTGTTGTTCTTGTTGTTGGGTTATTTTTAAGACGCTACTGCCCGCCTATTGAGACGGCTACTGCGTCTGAATATAACGTTGAATCCAGGAAGCTCTGATTTCCGCGGTGGAAATACATAAAGGCAGTGTTATCTTACAACCTGATCAGTAGTTTCCTCCGGGACCGAACCTTCAGGGTGCGGGTCGAAATCAAACTCTCCACCGTCAGACCCATAGCGGCGGGAGTCCCGGAAGGCAGTGTACTGTCGCCGTTACTCTTTGCTGCCTACATGTCTGACTTCCCCACAGAGCCTCGCACTGTCATGTGCCAATATGCTGACGACGTCCTCATATTGGCCCAGATCAAAAACGTCCGCTACTGCCACCCTCCGCTGCAACGATCACTCCGGGCCATCGGCACGTGGAGTGAAAGGTGGAGGATGGCCATCAGCCCGCAGAAGAGCTCTGTCCTTCTGCTGGGGAAGGTCCTCCGCTGGCGCCCGGTAGGAGACCTGCGGTTGAGACAGAGAAGGATACCTTGGGTCCGGACTGCCAAATACCTGGGTGTTCGACTGGACCGCGGCCTCACATTCACCCCACATGCCCATGAAAAAATCGGCCTCGGCCATGCAGCGCTCAGGCAGTTATACCCCATATTCCGCTCGACCATGCCCATCCGCCTGAAACTGCGGGTGTACCGTGCGATCATCCCGGCTCTGATCCTGTATGGATGCGAGGTCTGGGGATCGGTGGCTCGTACCACCATTCGCAGACTGCAAGCCGTGCAGAACAGGGCGCTTAGGATGATCTATGGTACTGAACGTATGTTTCCCTCATACATTCTCCACACCCATTCTGGCATACCTTACATCGAGGAGGTAGTGCGCGAGCGCTCGCGCTCATTGTATGCCAGGATCACATTCCATCCTAACCACCTAGTGAACACACTAGGGCAGTATGACCATCGCTTACCTAGGAGGAGAAAGAGCTACCGCCTCTCCAAGGACGCCCTTGGGTGGTGAGATCAGCCTCTCATCCCCTCAAGTCTACACTCTGTTCCGGCCACACTGAGGCCGGACCTGGCCCGCCGGCTGAACCCCGGCAGCCGGGTCCCCCGGTGTGACACCGATAAACACCTTAACATAGCGATCCCTAACTTACCAGAACTCTCGCTCCTGGCCCCGCCACGCTGGACGGACCCTGCAACGCAGACCGCCAACAGCGGGGCGGTTCGGGGCACTGGCCTCCTTGGAAGCTACCCCCGCCACCAGGAGCATTAGCAGAGATCGAATCAGGTCCTTCAGTTGACAATGACATCCAAGCTTTGGAGAAACGACAAAATCTTTAAGACCGCACGGGTAAATCCACACAGCGGATAGGTACCGTGGCGATCTACCCACCGTCCGGGAGCACCCGGACGACTTGTTCTCGCTCTTGGCTTTCTTGGCTACAGCTTCATTCTTGTCCTCGTTGCAAATCGGAATAATGCCTTGCATATTGGCCCTGAGTAAGGTATTAGTAGTGATGGGAGCTGATATGGTCCCACAGGGTGAATGCGGGTTATGTCGTGTAGCGATTTCAAGGTGTCGGCACGTCTTACTGGGCAGGCGAAGAAGAGGTGATTAATATCACCTGTTCTTCCACATTCACATAGGTCGTTATCTCGTCGTCCTATCCGTAGGAGGTACACCGGTGATAATGCCACTTGTAATAGAATTCTGAAATATAGTGATAACGCCTTCCTTGTTAAATACGGCGTCTTAATAGGAGTACTCAAGGCGTTACTACCCTATCCGGCTGAGCAGGTTGTCTTTGTGTTATTGTGCGTCATATTCCTCGCTATGTCTGTTGGTGGTATGACATATTTGTTTGATAGCGGTTTATTGATAGTGGCTTATCGCACTGCCTCATCCACTCTCTCGTTTCCAAGAATTCCTACATGGCTCGGAATCCATATAAGTTCGATCTCTGTCGTCGGCGGTAAAATTTCCAACACGTTTCGTATAATTATCTCATATATGGATCGTTTTACCCCCTTCACTGGTCTTTGTAGTGCCGTTAGCAAGCTAAGGGTGTCGGAGTGTATAAATACGTTTATTGATCCGTGACTTTGCACATATTTCAGTGCCCGGTATATAGCTATGGTTTCTGCCGTATATATCGGTGTAGCCGTATGCAGTCGCCGTGTCATTTTGTGTCCTGAATTCCATATATAGATACATGCACTTGTACGTGTTGTCGTTTTTGATCCGTCTGTGAATATAACTGGAGACTGTGTACGCTTGGTAGATAAGACTGGTGATATAAATTCCCGCCATGCCTGTTCGTAATCAGGCATTATTCTCTTAAAATACTGCGTGTCTACTTTAATGTTGGGTGGCAGTTCGTATGGTGACTTATGTAATAAGTATATGGGCCACGTCGGTGTCCTGTAGATGTACGTATAAGTTTGAAATGCCACTATAGAACATGTCAGTGGACGGTGAAGAAGTCCATTCTCTTCCCTTTCCTGTCTCATTAGTTCTGTTAGTCGAGTCAGTTTGGGGAGCACTACATTCTGCGTGTGTGTAAGCAGATCTGCTGTAAAGCGACATCCGTTTTTCCACGGCCTTTCTTGTATGTCATATGTTGGGAAATGTTTGGCAGTGAGGAGTTTTTGCAGTTTCACACCATTTTGGATAGAAAACCACAACACTGGCCACAACATTAAACTGTTAAAATCTTTAAGTACTCCCATAGAATTGGATATTCGTGAAAAAAATTCATAAACAGAAACCGTGATAAAGTTATAAATTTTGAAATCCCGGCATTGAATGAAGTACTAAAGCTTAGTGCCCCTAACACCAGGTGGCAGAGTGATCGGATCTCCGTAGTAGTGGAAGAAGAGGAAGGTTCATTTAGTCACCAAACTGCTGAGGATGAGATCGAATGATCTTGAAAACATTTCAATTATACAACAAGTAAGTGAAGTTTGAGTAAAAACATAGTGACTCATAAATCAAACTCAAACTGGAAACTATATTATACAATTGGTAGAAGAAGGACTCCAGTTGTCGACGCATACCCTCGGTTGGTGCTGGTGCCATTAATAATCCATACCCAAGGGGGAGTGTATTAAAGGTGGTATTAATTTCAGCATGAGTCGGGGGTGCATGCCCCAATGTTTGCTGCCATTGCTCGAAATAACAATTTCAACTACGTCAATTTCCATAGTAATGTCTGATAATGTGTTGTGTATTGCTGGTTCTGTTGTAAGTGCACCCCTAGAAATTTGATACTTCGCACTGGTCGGATTATATGATCTTGTATTCTCAGTGTGCATTGTGATGCACGCATTGATTTCTGGAAATGTACGCTGTGTGTGTTTTTTTTGAAGTTTATTTCCATGCCTATATCACTTAGATACTTGACGACCTTCTTGCAATCTACCTCAAATTGTTGTACGTCTGTCTGATACACCAGTGATATTGGTGTGTATATCACTATGTAGTCCGCAAATTGTAGAATCCTAGCCGTGACCCTTGTGGACGAGATAATATCTCCAACATACAACGCGTAAAGCAGTGGAGTGAGTGACGATCCTTGGATCAAGCCTCTTGATGTTGACCGACTGTTTGTGTTTCTCCTGTACGTTGCCAGGGAAGTTTGTCGATGCCTATAAAGGTTTTCTACGAGTCTACCAATAATCCCAGGAATCCCGTATATTGCGAGACGTTCTGTTAAACGCTGTATACAGACATGGTCATATGCTGAAGACAAATCCAAGAACAGGGCCAGAATCTGCCTTTGGTCCTGAACGCTATCTGGATATCCGTGGTCAATACGTATATCGGGAAGGCTGTGCCATGCCCCCTACGGAAACCGAACTGAGTTTTTGCCATAGCTTTCAGATGAAAGGTTAGTCTATCCTGCAAGATTTTTTTCAAATAATTTGCGTAGTGTAAGCAGCATCCCTATGGCTCGATAGTCTGTGGGATGTAGACCCTTAACTCCGGGTTTCATGATTGGATGTATTATGACATGTCTCCACGAGTCTAGGGGGTAGCCAGCATGCAATATTTGTGTGTATGCTTTGGCTAAAAGGCGATACCACGCTTCGGGAATAGATTTTAGATGTTTGTATGTGATACTATCTTCGCCCGGCATAGATATGTCCTTGGTTCCTCGCAGGCGGTTGAGGACCTCCTGTGTCACTATGGGACGCAGAAGAAAATCTTACATATCTATCGGTTCTGGGGTTCCCATTGTATTTCCTATCACGTCGTCCGGTGCGATATGATGTAAGTACTGTACCTGCAACTCCTGTTGTCCCGTTATTGGGTATGGTTTCTGTTGATTTCTCGAACGTTTTAATCATTTAAGCCACTGCCAAATGACGGTCGTCGGTGTGTTCGATGTAATAGATGTGCAGTATGTTGCACACGACGCTTTCTTGATCTTTCGCATCTTCCGGTGTACTCGTGCCTCTGAGTTTTTGGCCGTCAGGTACGTCTCTCGTGTTCTCTCCCGCTGGTATAATGCATAAGCTCGTCGTTTTTCCGCCACCAGACGTGAGTACTCCTGTGTCCACCAGGGGGGTCTCGGTATTCGGGATTGTCGTTGCATTGTCACCGGATGGTTATCTTCCACGTATTGCCTTAGTGATGTTTAGTAATGGTAAGTATTCAACCGACGTCTCTTGGATATGTTCCATTGACCTTAATATATATTCGCGGAAGTGCTGTTGATCAAATCCTCCCTTCCTGCGCGCTTGGTATGCTGGATGTCCACTGTGTTTGGGAGTCGAAATGTTTATCGTCAATGGGAAGTGGTCACTGCCCATAATGTAAGTGTATTTCCTAACTGTAGCCTTAGATGCTATGTCCGCTGACGCGAAAATCAGGTCAAGCGTGGTGTCACTTTGTCCCGGTCTCCCTTGTCTGGTCCTGTATTGTCCCCATATTAATTCCCAGTCGTACGTCGAGGCCATCTGTACTATCGGCAGCCTACACCTACTTTATGCACTAAGGATGTTAAAATCACCACATAGTACGTGTTTGTTATGGCGTGGCGTGAGCAGGGTTTCCCATTCCTCTCTCGATAACTGTCGTCCCGTCTTATAGATGCCTAACAGGTTGATATGTCCCAAATTAACCCTCACTGCTTCCAGGTATGGTGGTATACGAATATCTGTCTTCCAGTTGTAGACGATGGCCACCCCCCCTCCGTGTGTTTGTCTATCCGTACGATATATTTTATATCCTGGGATTCGGAATCTTTGGTGGGTCTGTAACCATGATTCTACAATGATGAACGCCTGCGGTCGCGTTCGCGCTAAAAATGTCTTGAACTCAGCTATTTTGCTGTTAATGCTTCTGGCGTTCAAGTATAACACCGTGAAATCTGACATATTCATGTTTGTTATGTTAATTATAAAAGTAAATGGGTTTTTAACCCATTAATGTGTGTAGGAGGTGTTCCGGTGCTTGTTCCATTAACTTCGCGAATAATTGTTTTAGTAATCACTTCGCGAATAATTGTTTTAGTAATCTAGTATCTATATGCTGTTCTCCCGTAGGTCCACTCCTTCCCTGTTGCGCCACCATTTTTTCTCGTGCCCCTACCCGTCCCTCTCGAGACCTCTCTCTGGGTTTTATCGGGGCCTCGCCCCGCATAGCCGTTTCCAAGGCCCTGGACTCCTGTTCTGTCCCCCAATATTGGTCGTCACCCGCGTCTGTATTGGTCTTGTTGCTTCTACTGGCCAGCGACCATGTGGTGCCCAGCACTCTGATCTCCACTCTGGTGGAGTAGCTACACATTTTAAGAATACGTGGAATACTGGAAATAAATGTAAAAATGGCAAATAATGATGACGATGGCACAATGACATTTTAATAATTTCTTGCAATGCACAATTGTACTTAAAACTTGTTAAAGCTTTTACAAGATCAATTCTAATCCCACTAGATCTGTCCTAAGATGGCTATTCAGGTACATTATTTGGTGTAGTGTGTACAATATTACATAGTGATTACTGCATTAAACAAAATAGAACAAACTGAAGTTATGGAATCTCAGATCACATTTTTAATTTGCTCTTAAGAACTAATATATTGTTTATCACTAATGTAGTTATACACTGATGAGTGAGGTTAAGAGAACCTAATTCTTCAAAATATAATTGCAATTTAAAGAAAAACTTTACAAAAGTTCATATCCAAGCATGTTGCTGAAGATTTTAATTTAAGCACCCAGATTATATGTAAACACAGATAATGCCAATTTTAAACAAAGAAATTCTACAGAAATCAAAGCGAATTGAATTCTGTACAAATCCACAGCCACAGTTTTGGTATATCTGAAAATTCACATACTTGGGTTAGAATGACACAGCGAAGCATGTAATACACAAGGCAAACAGTATATCATTATCAAAAACAGATGCTGCCAACAAACATTGCAAATACATCCTTATAAACAATTCAATGATGTTCCGCAGATGTATCAAACACAGAAATAAAGGCAGCACTTCTTGCGGATGACATGATCATGTGGACATCTTCCCCACAAATAGAGAAATCAAAAACTTAAATGGAAAAGTCTCTGATACTATTGGAAAAGTGGACTGACAAGAATTTGATGAAAATACATTCTGATAAAACAACATTCCAAATATTTACCTTAAAAAAGGAAATCCCTAAACTAAATCTGAGGTTCAAGAAAACAAACCTGAAACAAACTTATGAAACAAAATATTAAGAAACAATTTTCGATTCAAAATTATGTTGGAGACATCATACTGAAGCAGTAGTAAATAAATCATCAACAAAATTTTCAATTTTGAAAAGGTTAGCTGGAGTCAAGTGGGGCAGTAATTGGGAAACACTGAACACCACATACAAAACATTCATCAAGCCAATACTCCTTATTATGCAGAGGTAATAATTACAGCAAACAGTTCTAACAAAAATCACCTAGAAGTATGGCAAAATCACGACAATGCAAATCTTAACTCGGCACTATCCAATACATCTAACTTTAGAGGAGCAGGCACTAATACAACATGAAAAAATGTTGCTGTTTAAAACAACAAAATGGCAGAAAAGATTACTACAACCAATCAAGAAGAAAACACAAACAAGCTTCCTACACAAAGTTATGGAATTAAAAACAGTTCTGAGTCTTCCTAATTCTAACAAAAACGTTTTAATCAAAGACAACTCACTGCCTTTTAAACCAATTAAGACTCAATTTGATTTAGAACAAATAGTTACAAAATCTGAAACTCCCAAACCTGTACTAAAAGCACAAGCATTAGAAACTGTGAACAATAGACACCCACCTGAAGAGTGGTTACATATCTAAACAGATGGATCTAACTTTGGACAACAACTCAGGAGCAAGAATTTAGTGTGCACTGTTCTCATTCCATCTACCAGCAGGATACCACACAACAAAATTTGATGCAGATGTAGCAGCTATTCATATTTCACTCCAAAACTTTCTATACAGAATAGATAAATTCAAAAGTGCTGTCATACTTTCTGATCCTAAAGCAGCTTTATGTGCAATAAGTTCATAAAAAATTAGGTCAATCCAAATTAAAGAATGTCAAAAAATGATCCAACAACTTCAAAAACTACATAAAAGAATTATGTTACAGTGAATACCTCCAAATTGTGGAATTGCTGGAAATGAATCGGCTGATTTTCTTGTTATAAAAGGTGCAAATTTAATTCAGAACAAAAGTAAAGCTTTACTCTTCACATCCATAAAAATATTACTCAAAAGAAAATATAAAAACAAACAAAACCAATCAATATCTAACAAACCTGAAGATAAAAATAGAACATTTTAATTAAAAATACAGAAATTACTCCAGAAATCCCACGTAACGTTGCAGCAGCAAACTTTAGATTACTTGCGGAACATGATTATTTGGTGTAACACTTCCACAGAAGTGCAAGTCCAAATTGTTCTCTGGGCAACAAAGAAAAGGAAATGACTGAGGAACATCTTTTAAACTTGGAAGTCCTACCTGCGAGACCGACTACACAGAAATATTGGAGAGCAAGAGAGCTAATGGCTTTATTGCCAAAGAAAAGCATTTGACAACAAAGAAGAGGAAATTACTGAAGAACATCTTTTCACCTGTGAAGCCCTACCTGCCTGACCTACTACACAGAAATATTGGAGAGCAAGAGAGCTAATGGCTTCATTTCCGAAGCCTAGCATTTGACAACAAAGAAGAGGAAATGACTGAAGAACATCTTTTCACCTGTGAAGCCCTACCTGCAGAACCCACTACACAGTAATATCGGAGAGCAAGAGAGCTAATGGCTTCATTGCCGAAGCCTAGCATTTGACAACAAAGAAGAGGAAATGACTGAAGAACATCTTCTAACCTGTGAAGCCGTACCTGCAGAACACACTACACAGAAATATTGGAGAGCAAGGGAGCTAATGGCTTCATTGCCGAAGCCTAGCATTTGACAACAAAGAAGAGGAAATGACTGAAGAACATCTTTTAATCTGTGAAGTCCTACCTGCCGGACCCACTACACAGAAATATTGGAGAGCAAGAGAGATAATGGCTTCATTGCCGAAGCCTAGCATTTGACAACAAAGAAGAGGAAATGACTGAAGAACATCTTTTAACCTGTGAAGTCTACCTGCCAGACACACTACACAGAAATATCGGAGAGCAAGAGAGCTAATGGCTTCATTGCCAAAGGCTAGCATTTGACAACAAAGATGAGGAAATGACTGAAGAACATCTTTTAATCTGTGAAGTCCTACCTGCCGGACCCACTACACAGAAATATTGGAGAGCAAGAGAGATAATGGCTTCATTGCCGAAGCCTAGCATTTGACAACACAGAAGAGGAAATGACTGAAGAACATCTTTTAATCTGTGAAGTCCTACCTGCCAGACCCACTACACAGAAATATTGGAGAGCAAGAGAGATAATGGCTTCATTGCCAAAGCCTAGCATTTGACAACAAAGAAGAGGAAATGACTGAAGAACATCTTTTAATCTGTGAAGTCCTACCTGCCGGACCCACTACACAGAAATATTGGAGAGCAAGAGAGCTATTGGCTTCATTGCCAAAGCCTAGCACTTGACAACAAAGAAGAGGAAATGACTGAAGAACATCTTTTAAACTGTGAAGCCCTACCTGCCGGACCCACTACACGGAAATGCTGCAGAGCAAGAGAGATCATGACTTCATTGCCAAGACTAGCATTTGACAACAAAAAGTTTAACCTGTGAAGTCTACCTGCCAGACACACTGTACAAAAATTTTGGAGAGCAAGAGAGACACTGGCTTCATTGCCAAAGCCTAGCATTTGACAACAAAGAAGAGGAAATTACTGAAGAACATCTTTTAACCTGTGAAGCCCTACCTGCCGGACCCACTACACAGAAACATTTAAGAGCAAGACAGAAAATGGCTTCATTGCCAAAGCCTAGCATTTGACAACAATGAAGATGATATGACTGAAGAACATCTTTTAACCTGTGAAGTCCTACCTGCCGGACCCACTACACAGAAATATCGGAGAGCAAGAGAGCTAATGGCTTCATTGCCAAAGGCTAGCATTTGACAACAAAGATGAGGAAATGACTGAAGAACATCTTTAACCTGTGAAGTCGTACCTGCCGGACCCACTACACAGAAATATTGGAGAGCAAGAGAGATAATGGCTTCATTGCCGAAGCCTAGCATTTGACAACAAAGAAGAGGAAATGACTGAAGAACATCTTTTAATCTGTGAAGTCCTACCTGCCGGACCCACTACACAGAAATATTGGAGAGCAAGAGAGATAATGGCTTCATTGCCAAAGCCTAGCATTTGACATCAAAGAAGAGGAGATGACTGAAGAACATCTTTTAATCTGTGAAGTCCTACCTGCCGGACCCACTACACAGAAATATTGGAGAGCAAGAGAGCTATTAGCTTCATTGCCAAAGCCTAGCATTTGACAACAAAGAAGAGGAAATGACTGAAGAACATCTTTTAACCTGTGAAGCCCTACCTGCCGGACCCACTACACAGAGATGCTGCAGAGCAAGAGAGATCATGACTTCATTGCCAAAGACTAGCATTTGACAACAAAAAATTTAACCTGTGAAGTCTACCTCCCAGACACACTATACAAAACTTTTGGAGAGCAAGAGAGACAATGGCTTCATTGCCAAAGCCTAGCATTTGACAACAAAGAAGAGGAAATGACTGAAGAACATCTTTTAACCTGTGAAGCCCTACCTGCCGGACCCACTACACAGAAATGCTGCAGAGCAAGAGAGATCATGACTTCATTGCCAAAGACTAGCATTTGACAACAAAAAAGTTTAACCTGTGAAGTCTACCTGCCAGACACACTATACAAAAATTTTGGAGAGCAAGAGAGACAATGGCTTCATTGCCAAAGCCTAGCATTTGACAACAATGAAGAGGAAATGACTGAAGAACATGGTGTAACCTGTGAAGCCCTACCTGCCGGACCCACTACACAGAAATATTGGAGAACAAGAGAGCTAGTGGCTTCATTGCCAAAGCGTAGCAATTGTAAACAATGAAGAGGAAATGAGTGACAAACATCTTTTAACCTGTGAAGCCCTACCTGCCGGATCAACTTTACACAAATATTGGAGAACAAGAGAGCTAGTGGCTTCATTGCCAAAGCCTAGGTTTGACAACAAAAAGGAGAAAATGACTGAAGAACATTTTTCACCTGTGAAGCCCTACCTGCAGCAACCACTACACAGATATGCTGCGTACAAAGAAAGATCATGACTTCATTGCCAAAGACTAGCATTTGACAGCAAAGATGAGGAAGTGACTGAAGAGCGTCGTTTAACCTGTGAAGTCCTACCTGCCATACCCACTATAAAAAAATATTGCTGAGCAAGAGAGATAATGGCTTCATTCCCAAAGCCTAGCATTCGAAACCAAAGAAGAGAAATTGACTGAAGAAGATCTCCTAACCAGTGGAGCGCTACCTGGCAGACCCACTATACAAAAATATTGGAGAGCAAGAGAGACAATGGCTCCATTGCCAAAGCCTTGCATTTGACAACAAAGAAGAGGAAATTAGTGAAGAACATCTTGTAAGCTGTGAAGCCCTACCTGCTGGTCCCACTACACAGAAATATTGGAGTATAAGAGAGCTAGTGGCTTCATTGCCAAAGCGTAGCAATTGTAAACAAAGAGGAGGAAATGACTGAAGGAAATCGTTTAACCTGTGAAACCCTACCTGCCGGACCCACTACACAGAAATATTGGAGAGCAAGAGAGCTAATGGCTTCATTACCAAAACCTAGCATGTGACAACAAAGAAGAGGAAATGACTGAAGAACATCTTTTAGCCTGTGAAGCCGTACCTGCAGAACCCACTACACAGAAATATTGCAGAGCAGGAGACATGGCTTCATTGCCAAAGCTTTGCATTTGAAAACAAAGAAGAAGAAGTGACTGAAGAACATTTTTAAACCTGTGAAGTCTTACCTGCCGGACCCACTACACAGATATATTGGAGAGTAACTGAGCTAATGGCTTCATTGCCAAAGCCTAGCATTTTTTTAAATATCGTTGTACTGTTGGAAACATAAAAGTGAATGTCGTTATTTGTACTTGAGTTAACTGTGCATTTAGTTGTCGTTTGGGTTTTAGTGCAGTTACGATTCTGCTTGTCCTCTAACCTCCCCCATGAAGTTTGACTGTACACGGATGATGCCGGGAGAAAGCATTTGCTCTCCCGATTCCAAAAATTAAACTATCACACAGGAGTCAACCCAATCGAAGTGCAATGAATTGGGTTTACCCTGGGATAGAGCTGTTTATATGAGACATCTCCAGAAATGTACTGAACAGCCGCTAGCCCAGTTTTAAAGCTTGGTCGTAGACTACTGTTTCAACATTCAAAATAATGAGAGCCTTTGAAATCGTAAATATCTTGTTTTAAGGTAAACAACAACTTTATCCACTGCACATAATAATCTGCTTAACGAATTTAAAATTATTTGATAACTAGTACGAAATACGTCACCAAAAAACGAATTGCACTTTTAATTCTACATTATGTTTCGATGCTGCCCTCTCTGTACTGAGTCTCGAGGCTCAAAAAGCAGTAGCTCCGCGCTCTGGTGGTAGCTATGCAAATGTACAGATTCCTGAGTTGTCGGAGAATCTAGAAGTCTGAATGTGTAACTTTAATATAGTAACAAGTGTAGAGGAGGTCATGTAACACATAATCTCGATCTGTTCTCTCGAACGTATACAGTGATGGTTATTGAAATTATTTCTTCTTCTTCTTTTAGTTATCTGTTCGTATGTCAATCGATATGTTTACTTGTGTAGTTATCATTATTGCCGCTAGGTGTAGGATGGTGTAAGAGTAGTTTTGTGTTTAATACCAACCTCCGAGTTATAAACTAGGATAATTTAGTGCTTTTTCTATTTATTGTGTTCTACATCAGTATGGAATTATCTTTTTTGTGTTATGCAATTTGATTTAGTCTGTATCAGATTGTTCTATATTTCTACGTATTGCGTAAACCTATATTAATGTGAAATAAATTGACAGTTTATGCACTTTTAACTCATTGTCATTAATAACCCTCAATAAATGTGTCTTACATTTTATATAAATAATATTAATATTCATCATTTAACAAAATTTAATCAAACTTTCTTCTAAATGCTATAAAATGTTAAATATCACTCGCCCTACCTATTGTTTATTATGAAGCTTTACTAATTTGACAACATGCCATTCTCTATGTTCTAGCTGCAGCTGACATTGTACATATTTTAAGAATAAGTGGAATACTGGAAATAAATGTAAAACTGGCAAATAATGATGACGATAGCACAATGACATTTTAATAATTTCTTGCAATGCACAATTTGCACTTAAAACTTGTTAAAGTTTTTACTAGATCAATTCTAATCCCACTAGATCTCTTCTAAGATGGCTATTCAGGTACATTATTTGGTGTAGGGTGTACAATGTTACATAGTGATTACGACATTAAACAAAATAGAACAAACTGAATTTATGGAATCTCAGATCATATTTTTAATTTGCTGTTAAGAACTATGAGATTCCTTATCACAGATGTAGTTATACACTGATGAGTAAGGTTAAGAGAACCTAATTCTTCAAAATATCATTGCAATTTATAGAAAAACTTTATAAAGGTTCATAAGCAAACATGTTGCCCGAAGATATTAATTTAATCTCCCAGATTATATGTAAACACAGAATTGCCAATTAAAACAAAGAAATTCTACAGAAATCAAAGAAAATTGAGTTCTGTACAAATCCACGGCTTGCAGGCCGTGGTCTACTGGGAGACCTTTCGTCTACGGCTACGTCGGACATCATCAGTGGCAGACGAAACGTATGGGAAGAGGAAGAAGAAGAAAGATCCCTGTAGACCACGGCCTACAAGCCCGGAATATACTTCAGCTGGTATTGACACCGACCGTGAAAGCCTTAGAACCTTGATAAACAGTATTTGATTATCAAAAACAGATGCTGCCAACAAACACTGCAAATACATACTTATAAACAATTCAATGATGTTCCAGCGGCTGTATCAAACACAGAAATAAAGACAGCACTTTTTGCAGATGGCATAATCATGTGGACATCTTCCCCACAAATAGAGAAATCAAAAACTTCAATGGAAAAAGCTCTGATACTATTGTAAAAGGGACTGACAACTATTTGATGAAAATAAATACTGACAAAACAACATTCCAAATGTTTAGCTTAAAAAAGAAAATCCCTAAACTAAATCTGCAGTTCAAGAAAACAGACCTGAAAGAAACATATTTGCGCGGCGCTGGACATAAACGTGTCGGCACAAATCGATAATAGACGGCGGATAATGTTTCACGAGCTTGCGTGAGCAGTTAACGATAACGCGGCGAAGTGATCACAGAAGCGGCAAAACAATGTTATCTCAGATAAAGGACTCGCCGCTACAGGTAGGGTTTCATGTTTGGAAATTTCTAGAGATATCTCGACTGACGGAGAATGCTTTTTCTTTATTTGTGCGAGAATGTTCTCGACTCATGAATGAGTATAGTCAGCCTCCAAGGGCGGGCCGCGAAGTCCTGAACACGGTATAAACAACGGCGGCGCCCAAGGACATCTGGGAGGCCCTGGAGAATCGTTTTGGAAAGCAACGCTTAGCCGCAGCTTACCGCAGCCAGCTAAAAGCAACGTCACAGTAGCCAGGGGAGACGCTGCAGCAGTTCGCCTTGGCAGTTGAGCAACTGCCTAGAAAGACCCTAGTCCACTGCCGTCACACTTCTTATCCCGGGAAGCTGCCTACAAATTCGTTGACAGGGTACGAGACACGGAGATTCGTCAGACCTAATGCTTGGCGATCCCATCCACGTGGCGCTAAGGCAGCATAAAGGATGGAGGCGGCCAAGGTACGGCTATCCCGCCGTAGAGAACAAGGGTTGTCCGCTACACCGGAGAGAGAAGACCAGCCGAGGGACGACGGCGGAGACCTAGTGACCTCTGATGGGGATGTGGAGAGCCCGGATACCTGGAGAGAGACTGTCCAAACCAGAAAGAGCAGCCGGAAAACGAGTAAGGGCCGTCCTGGAGACGGGCACGTCGGCGCCATCGCCACCATCCCCTCTAGAGACACTCCGAGCCGTCACCCGGCGTATGGATGACAGCCTAATAGCGGACGGTTGAGTGAGAGGGAAGCCGTGCCACGTGCTGGTGGACACCGGGGCAGCCGTGACCATCATCAGACCTGACGTGGTGAACGGTTTGCCTACAAGGAAGCCGAGCCGAACATACCAGCTTGTGACGGCATCTGGTGACACCTTACCTGTGGAGAAGGAGGCCCTGCTACATTTGACCCTGGGAAGGAGTGCCGTACGTCTGCGGGTGTTCGTCGCAAAGGTGGCTGAGGAGGTGATACTGGGATTGGAAGCCCTCAGGAGCCACGAGGCGACGGTCGACGTCGGCAGGAAGGTCCTGCGGCTCAATGGAGAAAAGGTGATACTTCGGCAACCCGATGAGCGCCTTGGAATCTACAGGGTCATCTTGAAGGAAGACGTGGTGGTCCCCGCGAGAAGCGAGGTGGTGGTGACAGTGCGACTGTAAGGCCAGCGGACGAAGAACATAATGCTGGACCAGATGACGACTGTGCACGGACTCAGTGTAGACAGGACATTATTGCCGTGCCACTAGGAGGTACCAGTGAGGCTGCTCAACTTGGCAGACGCCGATCACATCGTCCACGCCGGAACTGGGCTGGGGACGTGGTCAGCGTAACCGCAATCGACAAGACGCAGGAGCAGGTGACGACGCATCATCTGGGGCCCCGGCTGGAAGGCTTACTGGAGAGGACGGCCGAACGCCTGACCGCAGAGCAGCTGGAGAAAGTTCGACCAGCGCGTCTTTAGCCAAGGCAACAGTGAATACGACCGCACGGACCGCGTGCTCCACCTCATCGACACCGGAGACGCCCGGCCTATTCGGCAAAAACCTAGATGCCTTCCGCTGGCGAAACAGGCGGCAGTACGGGATATGGTAGATGACATGAAATCCAGTGGGGAGACTGAGGAGTCTGACAGACCTTGCTGTTTCCCTGTAGTTCTGGTGATAAAGATGAAATGAGAGCTATGCTTCTGCGTGGACTACAGGAAGCTGAACGCTGTCACCCGGAAGGACTGTTTCCCCTCACACCGGATTAACGATACCCCGGACACGCCAGCTAGCGCACAGTGGTTCTCGTCCCTGAAACAGAAGTCGGATTACCGGCAGTTGGCTCTAGACCCGAGAGATAAGGAGAAGACTGCATTCTCGACAGGCAAAGGGCTTTGGCAGTTCACAGTTATGCCCTTTAGTATCTGAAATGCACCAGCCACATTTCAACGCCCCATGGAATCAGTAATGAGAGGATTGACAGACGACGCATATCTACTATACTTGGACGACACCATCAAATTCGGCAAGATGTTCGAAGGCCATCTCGTTAACCTAAGCAATTTGTTACAGAGACTGCAGGCAACAAGCTTGAAGCTGAATGCGAAGAAGTGCCAGCTCTTCCGCAAGGAAGTTAACTAGTTGGACCACATAGTCTCAGCAAACGGAGTGGCCACAGACCGGACAAAACCCAGGGTGTGGGAGATTGGCCTCGCCCTACGCAGTGCCGTAGGGGACCGCACCGCCACTTCCCAGCAAATTAGGGACACTGTTGCTCCTGGGGTATCGGCGAGGTCCATTCGCAACCGTCTCCATGAAGCTGGACTACAGTCCCGCGCACCGTTAGGCCGTCTTCCGTTCACGCCCCAACATCGTGCAGCCCGCATCCAGTGGTGCCGCGACGGGCGTCATTGGAGGGACGAGTGGACACGTGTCGTCTTCAGCGATGAGAATCGCTTCTGCCTTGGTGCCAATGATGGTCATATACGTGTTTGGCGCCGTGCAGGTGAGCGCCACAATCAGGACTGCATACGACCGACGCACACAGGGCCAACACCCGGCATCATGGTGTGGGGAGTGATCTCCTACATTGGCCGTACACCTCTGGTGATCGTCGAGGGGACACTGAATAGTGCACGGTACATCCAAACCGTCATCTTACCCATCGTTCTAACATTCCTAGACCGGCAAGGGTACTTGCTGTTCCAACAGGACAATGCATGTCCACATGTATTCTGTGCCACCCAACGTGCTCTAGAAGGTGTAAGTCAACTACCCTGGCCAGCAAGATCTCCGGATCTATCCCCATTGAGCTTGTTTAGGGTGGATGAAACGTCGTCTCACGCGGTCTGCACGTCCAGCACGAACGCTGGTCCAACTGAGGCGCCAGCTGGAAATGGCATGGCAAGCCGTTCCACAGGACTACATCCAGCATCTCTACGATCGTCTCCATGGGAGAATAGCAGCCTGCATTGCTGCGAAATGTGGATATAAACGGTACCAGTGCCGACATTGTGCATGCTCTGTTGCCTGTGTCTATGTGCTCATAGTTCTGTCACTGTGATCATGTGATGTATCTGACCCCAGGAATGTGTCAATAAAGCTTCCCCTCCCTGGGACAATGAATTCACGGTGTTCTTATTTCAATTTCCAGGAGTGTATTTGATAACTATTACAAAATACATCACCAAAAAACGAATTACACTTTTAATACTACTTTATGTTACCTCTGCTGCCATCTCTGTACTGAGTGTCGAAGCTCAGAAGGCAGTAGCTCCACGCCACAGATTAATACCAGATGCTCAACTCCGTGTTAAAATCTGAAGACGCATAGGGCGCTCTTTCCTAATTCTTTAGACCCCGGCGACCCTGGCAACTACGGCCGGTGCTGCCGGTAGTGTAGTAAGTATCTATTGCGACCGAGCTATGGTGAATTCACCTCCCCTTCCCTTCGACTCCCATTTTCACTGACTGATGGAATCCAACTTCTTTCGAAATCACTTCTCGTCACACATGAATAGTTTACGGCGCATATCAACTATTTCATATTAGGATAATACGCGTCAAATACGCTGAGGAAATGTGCGATTAACTATTCATCACTGTGCGAAATGTGACTTCGAAAGAAGTTGTCCAATGAATTTATGAAAATAATATCTCAAGAATTCATCTGTCAACTTGAACTTTTCCTGTTAAATATGAATAATTAGTACTTCCACAAAGCATATCTTTAATATTCCTGTTGAAAAATAATATTTTTGTCCTTAATAACAATTACAACTTTAATAAAGGAGAGAGTGAGATCACTCAAGATGATCTTGAGGTTATACAACACATCTGTATTCTCTTTGCCTCATTCCAAATCTTCTTAACACCAAAATACTGACTGTAAGTACAGGAAAACAGGAAAGGAAACTATAAGGTTATGTGAAATGCTGTTTTCTTTGTACACAGAATGTGGAAAATCCCCTGGAATAAAAGCGTATTAAAAAATCCACTAAAGAAATGTATATATAAATTTTAAATGAGAACACCAACATTTATGTACAAAAAAAATAGCAGTATCTGTTTAAAATGACAACAAAGCAACTCGGTTAAAGCTCATATTTAATAAGAATTTGAAAAGCTCAATAGTATATATATATTATTTGCAGTACAAGTGTACAAAAGAATATTTAGAGAAAAACTTGTAATTTGGGATTGATTCATATGGCATTTAATAGTGTAGGAAAACCTGACAAATTAGTACATGAGTCAGGGTATCTAACTGATGACATAAATTTCATAAAAGGCACTATTTTTATATAGTTCTAATCACTTTGGTTGAATTATCATTCACAAGTGCAGAATAAATTATTATGAAAGATAAGAAACACGTTAAACTGTATCATTTGCACTGAATATTTGTATTTGATAGTATTTCTAATCAAACTTGCTACAAATATCACCAAGAAAAATACCACATTCATTAAAAAGCTAATGAAAGGATGGAAAGCAGATCATTACTTAATTGTAATTAGCATAAAGCATAACCTATAGGTTTAAACATTTGTAATAACGAAATTAGTGTTAGTCACCATTACCTCATTACAACCACCAACACCAAAACCATAATTAACACTCCAGTATGTATTTCTTCATCACCACCCTCATGTTAAACACATAAAATACTGAGAACTCCAATTTGAGAAGTTGTTACTACAAAACTTTATCTTGGTATTCATTAATATCATGGCTCTGACTTATATAAACAGCACATTGACATTTAAGGAAATCTTTACAACCAAAGGTTACGTGACAAATCATAACATAAACACTCAAATTCAGGTATGTCTACATTTCTGACACTTTTTAACATATCTATGCACCAATAAGGTACATTGCTTTTAGAGTAGTAGGATTTTCAAGTGCTATTTTACCAAAAGATAAACCGGTCAATCAAATAAAAGAAATGAAATAGCATAGCACTTCACATCACTAGTTGCAAGAGATTACTCTCTTTTGAGGTATTTGAAAAATGCTAAACAAAAAGAAAGCTGTCTTTCATATTTACGGATTACACACATTGGCTAATCATCATTTAACTGTACAAGTTTAGATACCTTTCAGGCAGGAGTCCCTGAATGTTGTATCAAATCACAGCCACAGTTTTGATGTTTCTGAAAGTTCACATACTTGTGGTAGATTGACACGATGAAGCAAGTAATACACAAAGTAGACACAGTGTATCACACTATCGCAAATAGATTCTGTTCCCTGAAACAAAAAAAAGGAAACAATGCAGATACCTACTTTAAAAATAAAAAATTCATTACCAGTTCATATATTTTAGATCACTTAGTCCAGGAAAAGTATTAAAAAGTAATACTGGAGATGAAAAATATTTCTATAAGTATGTTGTACACATGACAATCACAAAATGCTTGGGAGTTAAAGTTTAAAGTGTTTTGATGACATGCAATGAGATAGTAAATATGTATAAAGCTAATAAGCAACTGTTAATGTATTGCTCTTTTTGATGACTGCTAATTATATGGACTAAATAAACCAAAAGGAAATTACAATGTGTAAAACCTGTACAGCATGAATTTATTAAGCTTAAATATTGAAGAAATCTTACTATGATATTCAAAGTGCATATTTAACAAATGTACACACAAAACATGCTGTCACAAATAATAATGAAAGTCCAACTTACATATGCATCAATGATGTTGAAACACTCTAAGATGTCGTGCAGTACTTCCACGGTAGGTACTGATGCCTAATAATCTGTTTTGCCTCTTGCACCACCAGCGTATACACAGCTGGGCAAGGATGCTGATTATGCCATCTTTCATGGCTGATGCATGATCCACACATACATACCCAATCCAGTCTAAGTTTATGTTTCCATGCATAACTTCTGTAGCACGGTGCTTCACACCAGGCAAGTGGCTACTGGTACTGAGCATATCTTTCACAAGAGTACTACCAAGAGCTACAGCTCTACATAAATCCTCAGATGGATATGTTAGAACTGGACTTTGTTCGTTATACTCTTCGAAATATATACCCAAGTGCCTACTCTCCATCGAGTCTGTTGTGAGTGCAATCCGACATTTGTTACAGAGGTTATGACGAAGAAGCCTGCTGGCAATATATCCTGAAACCTTTGCGTTTGAGTAGGATTCAACCACCTCAGCCATTAAACTGAGACTTGGAGGATCCTGCTGCAAAGCAGAGCTAGGAACCTGATTTGCAACAGACTGTGGTTCGGCAAAACCTAAGCTGTGAAGATTATTTAAAACCTCACCAGTGTTTTCCTCCAATTCACAGTTTAAACCCTTGAGATCCCTAAAAGCCATGCCGTTGACAATGGCTGTCTTAAGGGCTGCCAGAAACTGGACCACTGTTGGGTTGTCATTTGATCCACAGCAAGATCGAATGCAACCAAACAAGTGCTCAATGGGATCCTGGTTGAGGGTTCTGGTTTCAAGGAAGGCGAAGTTCTTTTCCTTCAGTTTATGCCACAACATCCGCAAACCATTTAAGGTGGCAATCCAGCCATCTTGAGATGGTGGACGGTATACCTTATGACATAAGCTGCTGGAATCAGAACGTTCACCACTGTTAGCAGACCTTTTCAGAAACTGTAAACTATCAACTTTGGCAACAGCCTCCTCCCAAAACTGGAGGTGCAAGTTTTCTCGGCTGACATCAACACGACATCTTAGATTTCCTGGACCTCCTGGCTCCTTTCCTCTCCCATTGCAGCTATCAAATAATTTGTTCATAAAGGAACAAAATGCTGCTGTGCCAACGGCAGACGGTCTTGGTGTTTGACCTAAGAAAAATAACAATGTGTTAATACCCCCCTTTATCTCCACTGGTTTACTATTAGCATATTTTAATGCATTTGGATTATACTGTTAAATATTAGTTAGGAGAACCATTTGTAAAATTAGAGCTTACCTTTGGCAACAAGGGAGTAAATGGCACCTGCCATTTTATGGCTGAAGACCTGCGCTGCCAATTTGACCTTCATTTTTGAGGCACCTTTAGGTTCTACATGCTGTCGTGTGATAGCATGCAGAAGCCTAAAGGGGCTAGGCTCATCAACCATGAAAGCATCATGAATATCTTTCCATGTTGCTATCAGTGGGACTAAAGGTTTGCCTCCAAACTCCTCATACAGCAGCACATCAGACTCCAGAAGTCTGCTTCGAGTGCATTTCAAGAAGTGGGGTGGATCAAATAGTGTCACCACCTCTTGTCCTCTGTATGAAAAGATTGGATTCTGAAAAGAACTGCCCAAAGCTTTTACTGTCTTTACATTGTTGGTGCCCGTGTCACAGAGAGTGGCCACAACATGCAATCCAGCATTTGTACAAGCTTCAAGAACTTCTTTTAAGATCTCCACCAGATCTTCAGCCTTCACAGGACCTCTGCTGAAGTAGAATGCTACTGGCTGCATCCATTTCTTAAGCAGGCCCTGGACCATGAATACAAGCGCATGGTTTGCCACCGCATTGGAAGCACCTGCAGTGCCCTTGTCTTCATAGCCCATGATCCTATCTGATTTAGAGTTGTAGTCTATATGTTCCCTAATGGACATCTCATCGAATATTAGGGAACATATACAATGCAGCTCATCGAAATGAGATGCAGTCTCATGCAGAACTCTGAACATGTGATCATTTATACCGGGAAAGAAAGGAATGCGGTATAAAAGGGAGCGCAATGTACTCTGTGAAGGAAAAGGATATAGTGCTCTAAGAGCTCTATAGCCCTTAGGGGAACGTTTGTAAAGGACAAGGGCTTGCAGCTTGTCTTCTTCTGTCCACCTTCGACCTTTTGGCAAACGCTTTGCATTTCTCACCTGAGAAGTCAAAAATTGGGCAGAAGATGCAGACATGGACTTTGAGAGAAGATCTGCCATTCTTAACTCTGTATCTTTTAATCTATTGTTCAACTCTTTCAAAGTCAATGTCTGTTTATTATATCTTTTCTTCAAATTGAAGTATTTCTTACGCAGGGAAGTTAATCTGCCAAAAAGTGATTTTTTCCTACGAGTCAACTCCTTCTGCCTGGATACATTAATTTCAGCTAAAACCGTACTCCTCCTTTTTGACTCAGATGTACTTAGAGGTGTACTAGCTGCAGATACACCTGAAAGAACATCTTCAGAGACAGAGTAATCTAAAGGTGTAGCCAAAACATCTGAGTTAGACTCAGAAGACAGTTGGGGTTCAAAAAGACGGAGAGCACAGGAAGGTCTTATTGTGTATGTAGCAGAGTTTGAGCAGGATGGATAAACATCAACATGATCAGTACTGGCACTACTTACTTCAGCAGAGTCAGGGATAGTTGCTGAGACAGGCCCTGGAGATGCTTGCCCAGGTCTTAATGATGGCATAGCGCTATACCTCAGAAGTTGTTGCAGTTCATCTCTGAACTGATCAGGTTGAAAATGACATCCGCAGATGAACGCCATTTTCGGCTGCTTTGCCAGGAGGTCAGGGTTTCTTGAAAAAGGTGCCCATTTGTCATACCTGAAATTAGATGCACACAAGCTTTAAAATGTATACAACGTTTGTATATAGGATATCAATTATCTGCTCTAAATTCAGTTTTCCACCACAGGCATGGTACTTCTAAATGTATGACAGATTACAACTTCACATACCACTTTGTTTTCATTTATAAATTACAACTGTGCTTGCATTAACACCACACATGGGCACACTCATTCACTCGCTCACTCACCAGTGCAGAGTAGATAACATTCCAATAGTGCAAACATATGAATAAGAGCAAAATCAATTATTCTGATATGAAGCGGCAATATCTGATCAATGTACAATGTGTAGAGATATAATTAGTTTAAGTGTTTTGTATTTAAAAGGGAAGCTTTAAATTTGTGTTAAGGGAGTAAAAACTTCCAAGAAAATTGGAAGCAGGCCACTCACTAAAATAATCATGGATTATCTCCTGAGAAATGGATCTACTAGACTGTAATACATTGTATTAATGAAATGAAAGTAATATCAATACATTTTATAATAATTTGCAATCACTAATGGCACATTGAAAGCCAACATACAAAAAAAAACACCTTAAACTTATTTTTCTGCTTCACTTTAGAACAAAATGTCAGAATAATTTTCATTGAAATATATGTATATTACAATTTGGAATGAATACTCCAGTACTAATTTAAAAATAAAAAGGTCTACAGCACAGGTCTACACACATTTTACCATGACTCCTCTCAGTGCATCTTAGACATTCCTGCACTATACAATCCAGTTCTGTTCTTTGTAACACATATATCTGTGGTGAAATAAACCACAAACATATCTTAAATTTATGTCATTGGCAATTTAATGAACCCTTACTTGTGTGATTGCCTGAAGATAAAGAATATACATACAACTCCATAAAATAATTGTGAATCAATATAACAGTTCTCAAAATCTTTTATCATGTACATGCATACTGCACTTTACCACAAACTGATGAAATTGATTCTACACAAAACATCTTGACCGTATCGCATACTCAAATTAACATCTTTACAACAAAATTTGTGGTGTACGATCCCAATACTAGGTATGCAGGTGATTTTCCAGAGCAACAATTATAATACAATGATGCAACTAATGTGTAATAAAAATTAGCTATGGTTCCCATGGCTGAAACTGTTATGTATGCAGATGATATTTTCATTAATTACCAATTACCAAAAATAATCAATTACCAATGTACTGACATGGGCTTATACCACATTTTAGTATGTTTAATTTATTCAAGCCCTTACAACACAACTAAACAACCGTTGCGTAACAAATCTTAAAAAAATCACGAGCTAGTATGAAAGTATGATTATAGTTCAGATACCCAAATTTTACATCTAAACCTATATGTAGGGGTTTCATTTGCTAATTTTTGCAAGACATCACTTTATCTGCATTATTAAATCAGTAACCAGCGCTGAAATTTATTTAGAATACAGTTTACGATTCATGTAGCAAAATAACTGTACAGCATTATTCTAAATTAATCTTTATTTATTCCTGTTCTGAAACGTATCTTACCTTTCCGGATTTATTGGGAAACGAAAAAGTTTAGTTTCCTTATTTCTACCTGTAACTGGGCAGCCAAGCACAGCACACTCTTTTTCACAAGATACTTGTACATCCTGCTTACGTTTCCGATATAGTCGCCATATTATTTCACCATGCAAATTCTCTAATTCCACGAAAACCTCACGTGACTGAAATACAATCCCATCAGGGTAACCAACATATACACAGAACAGACTGCTAATAAAACACATAATTTCGGAATTTCAATCTGTATTGGTTGAATTTTAGGGATTTTAGAATACTTCGGTCACTCTTTTTATGTATTCATTGAGTATTTTAGTACATTTTATTATATTGGCACGCTGCTGTAATAATTGACAGTTTATGACACTGAGCCGTGATACAGCCGGTAAACAGAGACATCTCTTCGTAGCCACAACATTTAAAATTGACGTGCAGCGCTCAAAACTGTATCTTTAGACCCCGGGTGTTTCGCGAACCTTAATGTGTCTCCTATCTGAGTTATCAGGCCCTGGTTCAGACTAAAGAGATTAAATGCAATAGCCAGGATTTTAACGTACAGTTATAGATTGTTATTCATATATAAAATATTGAAAGAAGTTTCCAGTTTTAATAACTTGGCGAACAGAATTCATGTACCTAACTTAGATCGACTGGTAAAATGCATTCAGATCTGTCCACTGGTCATGATGTCATCCTGAAATTTTGGGTTACATTATAGGTATTTAAATGACACAATTGTGCACTTTAGAAAGCGCTATTGTTACTATTACATTTCATTGCAATTAATTGATAAACGAAATTCATTCATTCATTCATTCATTCAAGTAGCTGGCGGCTGACTGAGGGTCAGCACGATGTGTGTCATTCGTGTACCTGTCCTACACGGACTTAACCACTTAATGACAGGAAATGTGGGGTTTTGCAGGTTGGTGGTTTAAGATAATGTAGAAGAAAAGAAGGGAGGTAGCCGTAGCTCCTCTTGGTAGCCAACTCGGGTGCAACGCTATGTTAGCACCGCTGGTGTGATAATTTTCAGGAAGAGTTTAATTTAGAATGCCTGTTAAATTCAGTTCAAACAGTAGTGATTTTAGGCTGAAATAAATACTCTATTGTTACCGGGTGTGCCCGCACGCCATGCGGGGAAGCCGGTATAGCTTGTAGCGTCTTTCGGTTGCTCTATAGTTCCCTAGAGACCTAACCAGGGCGCTCTGATGTTGAGGCAAACTCGCGTAGAATTTTGTGGCCCGGCGCCTAATGACATCTTCCACATAGTGGAGAGATGAGGCTTCATGAAGGTATCTCACGGGAAAGCTCCAGCAAACAGAATAGATAGCCCTGAGACATCTATTTTGTACACGCTGAATTTGACGCAGATATGATCCTGCGGCCATGCCCCAGATCTCACAAGCATAAAGCATGATGGGAAGAATTAAAGCCTGAAAAAGGCGCAACTTAAGGGGTGTCGGCATTCCTGAGCGCATCATGGGGTATAACGAAGCCGAAGCACCGCATGCCCGATGAGTCGCCTCCTGGATGTGACCCCGAAAAGTTAGGCCCTTGTCCAGCTTAACACCTAAGTATTTGAGAGAATTTGTCCACTCTATCCTTCTGCCAGAATAATTAAAGGCGGGGAGGTTGGCGGGAAAGTGACGCTTAGTGAAGAGTATGGCTTGGCTTTTCTCTGGGTTGATAGACAATCGCCAAAGCCTACACCAATCATGAATGAGGCTTAGGTGTCGCTGTATTGGGTTGAAGGCTCTGCGTGCGTTTCTGTTTGTGTTGTATAATAACACGTCGTCCGCATATTGGGCAATGTTGACGTGTTGCTCCGTGGGGAGATCCGCCACGTACACGCTAAATAGTGTAGGGGATAAGACAGAGCCTTCTGGGACGCCTCCTCTGATGGGTCGTCTGGTAGAAAGCTTTCCCGCCACAACAACTGTGAAGTGTCTGTGTTTTAGGAATGAATGTAAGATATGTATCATGTGTGCAGGAAGCCCCAGGGTGATTAGTTTGTGTAGGAGGCCTGCATGCCAGGTGGTAGAGAAGGCCTTCTCGACATCCAGAGACACCGCCGCGGTGAATGCCCTTTCCTGGAAACCCAGGGCAGCGGCTTCCACCAGACGGAGTAACTGCTGTGATGTCGAGTGCCCAGGACGAAAACCAAACTGATGGGGAGGAATAGCTTGAATGTCCCCCAGAAGGGGCGACAAGCGGACTAAAACAAGCCTCTCGAAAACTTTCGAGAGGACTGACAGGAGGCTAATGGAGCGGTAACTGGCGGGGAGAGCCGGATTTTTACCGGGCTTCAAAATGCAAATCACCCGAGCCTCCCTCCACTGCCGTGGAAAGTGGCCTAGGGCGAGACACATATTAAAAACCCGAGTAAGAAAAAGAACGGCTTTGAATGGAAGATGGCGGAGCATGATAGGTGTCAACCCATCAGGTCCCGACGCTTTTTTGGGATTTAGACGCCGGAGTGCGCCCTGGAGCTCACTGGGTCTAATGACAGGTAGTCGGTCCGCCTCAGCAAGAGGGCGTCGAAGGTACTGACGAACCTCCCGCTTGACGCGGCCAGTGAAGTCTAGGTCCTGGGGGTCATCTCGTGGCCTCATGGTCCTCTCTAGGTAGTCGGCAAACACATTTGCTTTAGCTTGGGGTTCGTACACCAGGTCTTGGGTGCCTTGGATAGGGGTGTTTGGTGTTCCTCCACGGTTCCGGAGTCCTTTTGCAAGCCTCCACGCTTCGCCATTCTCAAAATTCACTCTAGACATCAACTCCTCCCACGCGCGCACACGGTGCTCGCGTAGTCGAAGTCGAACCTCTCGGCGCAAGCGCGCGAGCAGAACCTGATTATGACGAGTGCGGTGTCGCTGATATAGTCTGCGAGCCGCCCAAGAGCGACGAATGAGAAGATGGATGTCTAGCGGGATGACGTGAGGGTGTAGAGGTGCTGGAGTGTGAACGGTGAGGTTGCGAACTGTTCGTCCTACGATGGAGGTGAAGGAGGAGATCGCCGTCTCCAAGGTCGGTATATCTGTGATGTGAGGGTTAGGAGGTATGGAGTCATTTAAGCAGACCCGTACGCAATCCCAATCGACTTCACGGTTTTGAACCGTGAATTCATGACTGACAACCCGTAAGTTTACCTCAGCCACAACTGGGTTGTGGTCGGAATGTAAGGCGCTTTGTGAATTGAGTGATAAGTGAAATGGAAAATGTTTGATGATTGCGAAGTCAATGACCGAAGGACGGCCTTGAATTCGCGGGAAATGAGTGGGTTGCCAGGGACCCTCTACTCTCAGTTGAGGGTCTCCGTCTATGATGCGGATGATTTCTCTGCCTCTTGCGTCTGTCCGGGGACCCGAGTGCCAACGCGGGTGTTTAGCATTCAAATCCCCAGCCATAATGACGTTGGGATGTAGGGCGAGGATGGACAGATAATCATTAGCAATGAACTGTTGACCAGGAGGGTGATAAGCAGACACTATCAGGACTTCGGAACCGCCCAGGTTCACGCAGACGGCAGTGGCTTCAAGGGTTTGAAGAGCGGGAAGCTGGACAGGTTTAAAGACAACCCCCCTCCTCACAAAGATCGCCGTGCCGCCGCCGCGACGGCCCACACGGTCGACCCTGAGGCAGTGGTAGCCGGAAATCCGGAAGGACATTTCAGGTCGGAGATGTGTTTCCGATACCAAGATGAGTTCCAAAGCAAATGACCTCGCGAAATGCAGGAGTTCATCTTGTTGACCATTGATGCCACACGCATTCCAGAATGCGAATCTGAACGAGGACAGAGACCTAGTTCGACCCGCCATCCTGGCTTGCGCGGCTTACTGCGGACAACAAGGCAAGCGCCTCCATGGCAATGACCATTCGGGCTGCAGAATCTGTGGTGTCAAAGAACCTCACCACCAGTTCACAGAGACGCCGGCCGTGGTTCTGCAGCAGCTGCTGCAACCATCCCAGCATCTCCGAGGCCTGTGTGGTGGGGGGAGAAACTTCTGTTGAAGTGGAAGCTTTGGTGGGAGTGGGGGATGCTGAAGAGTGCCTGGGCGCCGGCCTACCGTTAGCCCGTCCGTCCCTCAGCTGGCGATCGGGTTTGGGAATACCTCGCCCGCTCGGCGCCTCGGAAGCAGACTCTCGCTCACTGGCAGGGCGTCTTCCCTGCGCTCTATCAGAGGGGGTGGTATTAGGGGCTGTTTCTGTAGCCTTAGGTGGACGTGTGTGTTTTTCCCGTGATACCGTCGGCAGATCCGCAGGCTTGCGCGCCACCTCCGCAAAGGTAGGCACACCACGTGCTTTTTGAGTTGTACCAGAAACAGCAGGCTGCACTGGTACGGTGGGGGCAGTTTTCTGCCTAGTCGATGGTGCTGGCGCCTTCCTAGAGGCTATAACAGCCTTCCTAGTCGGGCAGCCCCCGTAGCACGCAATGTGATCACCCTTGCAGTTAGCGCAGGTGGGTACCTCAGTGATGGCACGCGAACAGACATCTTTGGAATGGGTGCCACCGCACCGTAAGCAGCGTGAGTTACGGTGGCAGAAGTGGCTGGAGTGGTTAAACCCCAGGCATCTATAACATTGAGGGGGGCCGCCAGAGCCCTTTGCTGGTTCCATCTGAACCCGGAGGTAGCAGATGGTTGTGACTCCGTCCAACTTAATTTCTGGGTCACTGGTCCGCTCCACCACTACAAGGAACAGTGGGAGGGGGGATTTAGTTCCTTGGCGATCAGGAGCTGGCCTTGTAAGCTGCTTTATCACTCTGGGGGTGATACCCTGGCGGACGAGGTCTGTCCTGATGTCCTCAACTGAGGTATCCACCGGCAACCCGCGGATAACCCGGCGTATATCACGGGCCTTCTCTAGCCCAAAGGTGAAGTGGGAAATCTCTCTCTTCTTAAGGTGCTGCAATAGCAGGGTGTAATCCTCCACTGCTTTAGCTTGGAAGATGTAGCGGCTCTTGTTCCTCCGCACTGTGCACGTCTGCGCCAGGGTCGGCATGACTTCTTTTAGGAAGCCAACAACCCCGGGGAAGTCATCCACAATTATCGGAGGAACATGCTTCCGTTGGGACCGGCCAGAGGGCACGCCCTCTGCAGCCAGTCTCTCAGCGCGCTTGGCCTTCCGTGATTTAACTTCTTGAAACTCCCCCTCCTGCTCGCCATCCGTGGATATGTCCGACGAGCTGCGCTCTGAGGCATCCTCGTATGTCGAGCAGTAGCTGGAGTACGTAGTCCTACCACTACGGCAAGAAATGGAGGTACGAACACTGGCACACTCTTCCTCGGAGTCAGACCCCGAGTTTTCAGCTAGACGACGATGAATTGGCTCGCGTGAGTCGCCCTGGTTGGTAGTTTCAACAAGTACTACCTTGCCTTCTCCGCCGCGGCGTTGTTGGCGAGGTTTTCTCTTCCTGGTGGCACCAGTAGAGGTGCTGGTTAAGGCCGTTGCGGCCGAGTTGGCTAGTCCATCGGGAGCAGAGCTAGTGGATGGGACAGTTGGTTCCATCACTAGTGGGATTGTTGACAAGGGTCAGACAGGTACTAAGAGCACTGCACCAGAGGTGCAGTGCAACAAACACACAAACGTGCGCCCTCACCTGAGGTAGCAGGGGCTGAGAAGCGTGCCACTAATAGGACCGGACACCTGGATTCCCAGAATGCGCCTTACCCGATACAAGTACCGGATGGCTTTGGCCGTTAGTGGCAACCCGCTACCTTATGCTGGCTTCCCGTTCTTGAAGAGCAGGCACTGGTGGGCAAGCTGGCTGATGGTTGTCCCTCAGATGAAGGCGGTTGTTTTCTCCGAGGTTGTCTCGAAGCAGGTCCAAGGTGCAATTGCCGGAAACAGCGTGCGCTGGCTGGAGAAGTTCTGTTCGGCTCCTAGAAATCGAGACGGACAATGCCGAGCATTCGAGTCAGAGTCCAGACGAGAAGTCATAAACGAAATTGGCTAAAGTGATCACACTTATACAACTTTGTGTGTACTTTCGTTCCAAAACACAATGGAAGATGGTCCTCTATATTAATTGTTTTATATATAACAGCTGAAACCTAATATAATTCATGTTCCTTATCAATTTTGCTCCATAACTAAGAATTAATGTTTTCCTGCTTTGGAAAATGTCTCTAATTAATATGATATATTAATATATACATAGAAATTGAGACTTGCCCGTCATCTGTGACGTTCTACGTGTACTTCGAGTTGCATGAGATTTCCGCTGTATCGCTGTGTTCGCAATCTCTCAGATAACAGGCGGGACGTCTGAACTGCACGTTTATAACGTGTTGCCCCCGTCCCAAATGCTTTGTATTTCGTGTTGAACATTACTTTCTCTACCACGAACCTCAGGGTAGATAGAGCAGGGATTGTACCCTACCCAAATGTATCGTAAATATTTCATGGTAGCTCTCTCAGAAGAACTTTCTTTTGAGTGACCATTGCATATCTGCTAAGACTTAAATTACGCCCAAGAAGAGAATGTAGATCTTATTAAAATCCACAATTTACGTGACATACTATTTCTCGTGATGTATAGCAATTCGTAGGTACTCTGTTAGTTGTCTCATTTGATTGTTTCTGGGATTCTTTTATAGTGCTTATGTTTTCAGTTTTAGCGCCTTGTGAAACTTTTCTAAAACTCAGTTTTAAATTCTAATGTATGAATTTTGTAATTTGAATAGGTCCATGGAAGTCTTCTTCTAATAATAAATATACTAGCTTATCGTTTTCTTTTTTTATTAATACTGCAACCAATTGACACATCTGCCAACGCCCGGCTCGGTAGCGTAGATGGCAGCGTGTCTGTCTCACGTTCAAGAGGTCCCGAGTTTGAATCTCGCTCAGGGCGAGTTACCTGGATAAGTTTTTACCGGGATTTTCCCTTACCCTTGCAGACAAATGTCGGCTAGGTCTGAGCTCCATGGACCTTGGGCTCATTTAAGCATCATGTCACCCAATTCATTCACCGTCCGATATGACTTAAAGTTGGAGGACGTAAATTACAAAACAAGGAAAAAAACACATCTGCCCACAGCTACAATATAAATCATCCCTTTGTCCAGTAGTGAGGGAGTTAATCTGATCTTAAAAATATGATCTAGATCTTAAGTTCTCTCTTTACATATTTATTTAATTTGTCACTCACATACCCTGAGTTGGATATCCACTAATATACTCTCATTTCTTACATCCTTTGCCAATAGATCCACTTTATAACTTACTGTGATATTGTGTGTCCAGAGATTTACATTAATTTGATGATGAATGCATTCCTGTAGGGTTACTGTTTTATTTGAATTTCTATTATACAATTATTTACTTCATATCTGGTTCCTTTTAACTTACAGAAAATACTGTAACAATCACAAAATGTAATACGAGGGCTGTTCAGTAAAGAATGATCATAATTTTTTACGGTCATAATTTTTCGCACTAAAATTCAATCTTATATTCTGTTAGCTTAATGTGAAACAAACACGCCGTAGTAGTTTCATTGTTGGTACTCCTGGTTCCCGCCTGTGAGGAATAGGCAAGTACAGATATGTTCAGTATCTCCTACCGCTGCAATGGAGGAAACATGCAGTTAAAGTTGATGTTAGAGGAAGACCTGGAGTTTCTTTCAAACGTAATCACTGCTGATGAAACTCGGCTACATCATTTTGATCCTGAGAGCAAACAGCAAAGCTCAGTGTGGAAATCTCCTTAATCACCAACCACCAAAAAAGCAAAAGTGGTTGCTTCTGCTGGGAAAGTTATGGTCATCTCATTCTTTGATATTCATGGAATGCTTTATCAGCATGTTTTACCTGCACACACATTAGTAACTAAACAATACTACAGGGATGTCCTTAAAACATTGCAAGTCCATATCAGGCGCAAAAGATCACATTTCCGGGAAGCAGGCTGGATGCTGCATCACGATAACGCGCGGCCGCATATTGCCAATGTTGTTGCTGGATATCTTGCAAAAATCAACGTGAAGTACATCCCTCACCCTCCCTATAGTCCGGATTTAGCCCCATGTGACCTTTTTCTATTCCTAACTTGAAGAAACACCTTCGTGGGAGACATTATCCATCATCAGAAGCAGTGGTGAAGGCTGCGGAGGCGATTTTGAAGGATCTCTCAAAAATGGTTTACAGCATGTCTTTGAAGACAGGCAGAAACGTTGGGACAAGTACATCGCATTCAGGGGAGACTATTTTGAGAAGGACCATCAAAATTATGCGTTGTCAAAAAAATTGTGGTCATTTTTTATTGAACAGCCCTCGTACAGTAACAAACCTAGGCCTACATTAGAGATCTTCATTAAGCGTATTTTGTATAAAATGTGAAAGATTTCGCAGTAGCTGTTGATTCACTTTCCATTCAAGTTAAAATGCAAATGCTGTGGGCCCGCCTCGGTAGCGCAGATGGTAGCATGTCTGCCTCATGTTCAAGAAGACCCGAGTTCGAATCTCGGTCAGGATAAGCTACCCGGGTAAGGTTTCTTACGGAGTTTTTCCTCATCCTTCAAGATGAATGTGAGGTAACTGTAAGCTCCATGGACCCTGGCGCATTTGAGCATCATTTCATTTCATTTGCCGTCCGATATGAAGGAGGACGTACACTACAAAAACAAATGCGGAACACACGATTAGTGAACATGTCTGAACTTGGCTGGTTCTCACAGACGGGAACCAGGAGTACCAACAATGAAACTACTACGGCGTGTTTGTTTCACATTAAGCTAACAGAATATAATAAGGTTAAATTTTAGTGCGAAAAATTATGACCGTAAAAGAATTGTGATCATTCTTTACTGAAAGGCTCTCGTAATATCATTACATGAGAATGCAATTTCTCGTTTGACATAAAATTGACAACGTGTATTGAAATTTGAGACCGAATATTTTGTTTCTTTATAGGAATTAAGAAAATGAAAGTCACTAAGCTGTTCATGGCAGCAAATGAATATAAGTTGCTGTCCAAATGCGTTGTCCTTCCAATTAGATAAATATTTTATTAGAAATAACCTTGTCCAAAATTGTTGTAAACACAACTCGAGTACAACTAGTCCAATCATGGGAAGTGTTGGGAAGTGTTATAATTTTGTTCAATAATCCTGGAACTGTTCCTGTTTTTAAAGCTTACAATATTTTTCTTTTAATGTTTGTCTTATCTAGATTCTGAATCATATCATAAACAACTTCGTTCGTACGGAGAGAGTTGTTTTTTTGTTTATTAATAACGGAATTTAATTCATTAATATGGATGTTTCTACTCACTACCCACAGTATTGAATTGTGCATATTCTGTTTAGGCCTTGGAATAACAAAACACGGGGAAGTGCTTGTTGATAAATTATATTGCATTTCAAAATTGCTGATAACAGGAACGTGTACATTACATAAAGATCTTATTTTGTGCTGCACGTGACTTTCTACATTCTCCGAATGGGGAGAAGAGGAATAACAGGTGTACCAATTGTATCCTTTAACTGAATTAATGAATTTTTTGCTCTTGGTATCTGATTTTTCATAGGTATATTATTTACTAAGTCCTTTCATATATTTGCAAAAATATCAAATTGCTTCCTTCCTTTTGTTTATAGTTTTCTTAGAGCCAGGCTATCTTATACGTATCCAGAAAGTCACTAAAATGTTTATAAAAAAAGAATTTACAAACTTTATGCTTCTTTATAACTCCTCAATTAGATAGAATTGATGTATAAGTCCACAAATTAAGGATTGGAAGTGATCACTTCCTAGGTTATATTCATTCCAGTAAATCCTAGATATTATTTCATTGTAACAAAAGCATAGAAGTGTTGATTGATTATGTGAACCCAGTTTATCATTTCGTACACAAGTACATAATATAGCCAACCATTTATACAGGGCAATGTTCAGACTGAGAATTAAAATCTCTACAGATCAAATCTTCTTGCTTATTTTTTAACTCAACGTGTTCCCAACAGAACAGCTGGAACTTTTGAAGATATTGAACATTTTTACATCTCTGAATTGATACATTATTCGCTGGACTGTGTGTTCTGGGTTTTTGTTAAACAATGATTTGAAAGAATCGTACTCTACTAATATATTACCTCCATGTTCGTTACTATCAAATCCTATTGCTTTATAAGTTTATATATTTCATTGTTTCCAGGATTTATTTATAAAAAGGAATATATCTCTGTCAATATGTGACAAAATGTTGAAGCATTTGTTTCCTTTTATATATATTTCTATAATTCCCAAAGCAATATTGTTCTATTATTCTGTGTCAGTCATTCACTTTTGAACGATATATTAAAGGGCACAAAACCGATGATAGTTTCCTTTCTTTTGAAGAGCTTCGTGCTCGAACAGTCAGTAATCTCAGTGATGTGTTGATAGATAAGTTGTAATACTTTAATATTGAAAGATAATTCATATCTGAAGCATACGATAGTGCCGCGGTAATGAGCGGTAGGCAAGTGCGTATTCCGACTGTTCCAGAACACTCTAGAAACCAAATAATCTCTATCAATCACGATGTCACCAGAAATTTCTATTTATCTCTGTTTGTTTCGGCAGACCTTTATCTGCTTATGCAAACTCTTTATCTCCACACTGTCTGCCCCCAAATTTAAAATGTTCACTCTAAAAAATGAAATGTCACTTTATCTTCAAAACAAGAGCTAATCTGTTATTTTATGGTGATTTTTGAATTCAGCAGAGGGAAATATATGTAAATTCACTATTTTTAAGTCCGAAACAGTTTCATTGTTGCCCATTGTTATCATTAAGATGATTATCATTATTATAACTATAATTATGATGATTATCATTATTATTACAGTGTTTTGAGAAGATTAAGCAGGAATATGGGTGGGATGATGTAAGACTATGGGACGCGATTGGTTTCAAGAATTTAATTTTACCTAACAATGTTTTGTGTGTTGACACATTTCTGCTATTGCAATGGTTTAGCAATGATATTACCCGTGACCTGTTTCACCCACTTGACTTCCATTAGTATCATCTTCATATCTGGTCCTATCAACAAAACACTCACGATCCACCACTGAAATGCCTATGCCTATGAAGCAGAACTTGTAGTAATACACAGTTTATGTGCACATTTTCTATAGTTAACAATTTCAGAGACATTCCTTATTATTAGCTTGTATGTTTCAGTAGATACTCATAAGTTGCAAAAATGCAGGTCGAGATTCATTTCTAGTTGCAGCCATAAATGCGGTATCTAGATTTTAGTGCAAATTAGTATTTTCAAGTCCTCTGAATAAAAAACTATTTAGAAGACCTTGATCTGCGTGTTTTAAACTTAATATTTAAAAGGTAAGTTCCGACTAAAAAAATTAAATTCCATAGTGCGATTTGAATGAAGTTTCAAAGATTCTTAGTTAGTAAAAGATTATTGTAAACTTTATAGTTTTAATATCTTGGGCATAGGAAATCTCGGCTGATTGAAATGTGCAAGTTTCGTTTATTATTCAGTGTTAAGAGTATTACAGAGAATAGGGTGTGTTCTTGTACCTTAGTACAAGTGCAATTAAAGGAAGATTAAGGCTTTCTGTACTCCGTCAGGGTTCCAATCGGGCCACTTGTATTAAAATACTACGACAAACTGAGGAAGACGAAAATGTGTTCTCCAAAGCTTAACCCAAATCAAACAAATTCTTCAATTGCTAAGAGTGGACCGACTAACGGTTCGAAGCTTACGATGGCATCCCTTTAAGAAATATATTCTGCATTATTCTCATCCTAACAGCATGTCTGCCTCACGTTTAAGAGTTCCGAAGTTCGAATCTCGGTCAGGGTTAGTTACCTGGATAAAGTATTTTTCTGGAATTTTCTCTTATCCTAAAATACGAATGTCTATTAACTCTAAGTGCCATGGACCTTGAGCCCATTTGAGCATCATTTCATCCATTCCGTTTATCTTTCGATATGACTTAGAAAGTTAAAGGACGTAAATGAAAAAAAAAATTAATAAAATCAGTAAAGATTTTGATGCTGTGCAGTATTTAAAGCATAGGTTCAGACTGAAGATATTAAATGCCATAGCCAAGATTTGAACGTGGAGTTATTCAATATATAGAAATATTGGCACAAGTGTCCAGTTTCAATAACTTGGTGAACGAAATTCAGCATACAGATCTGTCCAACGGTCATCATTTCATCTGTAAGGTTTTAGGTTACATTATAGGTATTTAACTGACACAATTGTGCACTTGGCAAGGTGCTATTGTTATACGCGTATGGAATTGCAAAAAATTGATAAACGTAATCATAATTTATCAGACTTATAAAAATTTGTTTACACTTTCGTTCCGAAACACAATGAAAGATATTCCTCTATATTAATTGTTCTATATATAACAGCTGAAATCTAATATAGTTCATACTCCTTATGAGTTTTGCTCCATAACAAAGTATTAGTGTTTTAGTGTTTCGGAAAATGTCTCTAATAAATAAGATACATTAATATATACATAGAAATTGCGACTTGCCTGCCATCTGTGACATCCGACGTGTACTTTGTGTTGCATTAAATATCCGCTGTGTCGCTGTGTTAGCAAACTCTCAGATAACAGGCGGGACGTCTGAACTGCACGTTTATAATGTGTTGCCCCCGCACCAATGGCTTTGTAGTTGGGTTTGAACACTATTTTCTCTACCACGAACCTCAGGGTAGATAGAGCAGGGATTGTACTCTATCCAAATATATAGTTAATATTTCATGGTGGCTCTCTCAAAAGAACTTTGTTCTCAGTAACCATTGCATATCTGCTAAGACTTAAAGTATGTCCACAAAGAGAATGTAGATCTTGTTAAAACACACAATTTATGTGACATACTATCTCTCGTGATGTATAGCAATTCGTAGATATTCTGTTATTTGTCTCATTTGATTGTTTCTGGGATTCTTTTATAGTGCTTATATTTTCATTTTTAGCGCCTTGTGTAACTTTTCTAAAACTTAGTTTTAAATTCTAATTTATGAATTTTGTAATTTGAATGGGTCCATGGAAGACTTCTTCTAATAATAATTATACTAGCTTGTCATTTTCTTTTTTATTAATACTGCAACCAATTGACATATCTGCCAACGCCCGGCTCGGTAGCGTAGATGTCAGAGTGTCTGCCTCACGTTTACGAGGTCCCGAGTTCGAATCTCGGTCAGAGTGAGTTACCTTGATAAGGTTTTTCCGGGGTATCTCGCATCCTTGCAGACAAATGTCGTGTAGCTCTTGAGTACATGGATCCTGGACTCATTTAAGCATCATGTCACCCAATTCATTCACCGTCCGATATGACTTTACGTTGGAGGACGTAAATTACAAAACGAGGGAAAAAAAACATCTGCCCACAGCTACAATATAAATCATCCCTTTGTACAGTAGTGAGGGAGTTAATCTGATCTTAAAAATATGGTCTAGATCATCACTTCTCTCTTTACATATTTCTTTAATTTGACACACCCATACTCTGAGTTGAATATCCACCAATGTACTCTCATTTGTTACTCCTGGTTCCCGTCTGTGAGAACCAGGTAAGTTCAGACATGTTCAGTATCGCCTACCGCTGCAATGGAGGTAACACGCAGTTAAAGTTGATGTTAGAGGAAGATCCGGAGTTTTTTTCAAACGTAATCATTGCTGATGAAACTTGGCTACATCATTTTGATTCTGAGACCAAACAACAAAGCTCAGTGTGCAAATCTCCTTCATCACCAACCCCCAAAAAAGCAAAGGTGGTTGCTTCTGCTGGGAAAGTAATGGTCATCTCATTCTTTGATATTCGTGTAATGGTTTATCAGCATGTTGTACCTGCACACACATCAGTAGTTTTCTTAAAATGTAATACTTGTTACAAAGAATCCTACTAACCTTAAAGAATTGTTTATTCGTAGTCACTAATTGTATGTTCCACATTTTTTGTTGTTGTAATTTATATCCTCCAAGGTTTAGTCAATCGGACGGTGAATGAAGTGATTGAAATGATTCTCAACGTACCTTTACTCATCCTCATAATTTTGATGGTCCTTCTCAAAATTCTTAAAAGAGTCCAGGGTCCATGGAGCTTACAGTTACCTCACATTCGTCTTGAAGAATGAGGGGAAAACCCCGGAAAAACCTTATACAGGTAACTTACCCTGAAAGAGGTTCGAACTCGGTATCTCTGGAACAAGAGGCAGACACGTTACCGTCTACGCTACCGAGGCGGCCCACAACATTTGTATTTTAACTTAAATGGAAAGTGAATTAATAGCTAGTGCGAAATCTTTCACATTCGATACAAAATACGCTTAATGAAGATCCTTAAGGTAGGCCGAGGAAATGTGAAATGTGTAGTGTTTAACGCCCGCTTTTACTACATACGGCACCGCAGGCGGTGACACTGATGATGCATGAGATGAAGATGGAGCACCGGGGGAAGGAGATGGCGGGGGAAACCGGAGGTCCCGGAGAAAACCCGTCCCAACGCCGTGTTGTCCACCACAAATCTCACTTTGCGGTCGCCTGGTGTCGAACCCGGAGGCCTTGGTGAGAGCCAAGCGGTGTAACCACTGAGCCACGGCGCGGCCTTATTGTACGAGGGCTGGTCAATAAAAATTATCACAATTTTTTTTTTTGACAACGCATAATTTTGATGGCCCTTCTGAAAATATTCTTCTATTCTTGAGATCTTTGTTGGATTTAAAACTTGAAGTATTACAATTTTGTTAAATCATAGTGAAACTTTAGATCTGAGGCTCTCCTTGCGATGAATACGCTCACTTTCTTCTCGGGCAACAAGCCAGGTGAGCAGACGTTTATAAATCGACGTTTCGGAAGTATGCATCTCTCCCATCATCAGGATATTTGTAAAATGTTATAACCACAAATGAAATACTGGATATAACACAACTATAAACAAAGACAAAACACTATCAAAATTCGCATTACTGAACAAAAGACTGTTTTCAGTAAATTAAATGCCAGGTCAGGAGATGGCTTGAGTATAGAAAATTGTGTGAAACAAACGTAACTACTTAACTTGATTGTCAAGCTGTATTGATCTTTACTTCTTAATTCGATGTACTTCCAAGATGAACTGAAGTGAAATCCGGCATCACGATTAAACGTGCTCCTTTCAGAGGAAATCACCAAAGCCTCCTTAATTCTCCGCTCCCAGTAACTGTTTCATTTTGCTAAGATGGTAGTCTCCCGAAAAGTAGCTCAATGGTCGTTATCAAAACAATGCTCTGCCAGCCCAGAGTACTCAGGTTGCATTAAACGAATGTTCCGTTATTTTTCGATTATTCTAGTAGCGATGGTCCTTCCGGTTAGCTCTATATACGGTGTCCTACATTCACAACGAATGCGGTACACTCTCGGAACTTGGAAGTCCAGTTTGTCTTTCATTGGTCTCCACAGAAGTTTAATCTGCGCAGGTCGCTTGTGGATGGTCCTGATGTTGTATTTGGCGAGAATTCTGCTGATTCTGCTGGACAGATTGACGGTATAGGGGATGATTAATCGTATACCCCTGTAATTTTCAGCGTTATAGTTAAACTATCTACAGATTAAACGTTGTTCCTTATTTTTAACAAAATATGTTGCTAACAAAAAAGTTATGACTTTTGAAAATATTAAAAAATCTTACACTTTCCAATTGGTTCATTGTTCTCTGTTCTGAGTTTTCTGTTAAACAGTGATCCGAAGGAATGAAATTTTACTTATATCCTACTTCCATCTTTGCTCTAATCAAATCATATTGATTTATAAGTTGAAATATTAAATTAGTTTCCGGGTTTTGTACGAAATCGTGACTAACTACACGAGAAGTCTCTTTTGCTTTTACTGTTTTTTATTTGATGACGAAGTACGACGTTATAATGTGAAAATTTGAAACATTTGAGTGAACGAATTACAAAACCCAATTCAATAAACTTCAAATACAAAATACCTGCAAATTAAATTACTGTGAACTGTAAACATTACTGATAAGACTCATACTTGCACATAAAATGTCAATCCAGAGACACAATGAACCAGCATCAGGTTTACGTTGAGTAATTCTTAAAATACATAAATACTGCCAATTATTTTCTTGTGCAGCCTGCCGCCGTGGTTTGGTCATCATCTTACGCTACATTGAATGATATAAACCCACTGATAGGCTCCTTCGTTTATGTTTTCATAAATACAATTTTTATATTGGATGAGAGGTTATATGTTAAGCTTACTTCGACGATGCAGCCATGAGCGGTAGCCTGATGGATGTTCCGAATTTAATGCTGGATTCTGTGTAACACATAGTTTGTCAGATACACTTTTTCCATAGTTAAAACATTTCAGAGATTATCATTTGCTTGAATTTTTCAGTAGATACAATGTACACAAATGCAAGTCGATATTGAGTTGTAGTTGTGAATGAATTGTGTTCAAGCCATAAATTCAATATCAAAATTTTAGTGGAAATTAATGTTTTGAAGTTCTATGAATAAAACTGAAACCAATTTATTAATTTTTCAGTTTTAATAAGTTACGGTGTGAAATATGAGTGATGGTGAACATAGAGATACAAAATTAAACGAAGAAAGTTCCTGTACCTTAACATGCCATTTATAAAGAACTCGGTTATTTCATAAGGAATGTTTAGAAAAGAATGTTTAGAATGTTTAGAATCTTTCAGTTCGACTAGTCACGGCAGTGCCTGCTGAAGGCTGGGATAGCGCAGGCCTGAGGAGGGAGCAGCTGGCGGACGCAGACTTGGGGCCACTCTTGAGGGAAGTGTAGGCAGGGACGAGAACAACCTGGGCGGACATTGCACCGAGGAGCGCCACCTACAAGTCTTACTGGGCCCAATGGGACCCGTGGAAGACCAGAGAGGGTGTGCTGTTCCGGGTATGGGTATCACCCGATGGGAAGACGCAGACAGAACAGCTGGTACTTCCCCGGAGTAAGGTCCCGGAAGTCTTGGAAGAAGTGCACGCCGGTACTTCAGGAGGACACCTGGGAGCGAACCGGACGATTGACAAACTACGGCAGCGCTACTACTGGCTGAGGCACCGAGCAGAAGCTGAGAGATGGTGCCGTCAGTGTCACGTGTGCGCGGCGAGTCGCGGCTCCCAGACTAGGAGTCGGGGTCGCATGCAACAGTACAACGTTGGAGCGCCATTCGAACGGATTGCTGTTGACATTGCTGGACCGTTCCTAATATCCGACCGAGGCAACAAGTAACTGATGGTGGTCGTGGATTACTTCACCAAGTAGCCGGAGGTGTATGCCATCCCGAACCAAGAGGCAAGGACAATCACAGACTGCCTCGTGGAGCAAGTGTTTTGCCGATTTGGGGTACCATTAGAGGTGCACAGTGACCAAGGCACCAATTTTGAGTCCAACTTGATGAGGGAGGCACTAGAGAGACTTGGGGTTAACAAGACCCGCACAACACCTCTACATCCCCAGTCGGATGGCATGGTCGAGAGGTACATCAAGACCTTAGAGGAA
Organism: Mantis religiosa; assembly: GCA_030765055.1. NCBI lineage: Eukaryota > Metazoa > Arthropoda > Insecta > Mantodea > Mantidae > Mantis > Mantis religiosa. Next base: position 149,788,800 of record CM060958.1, on the reverse strand, counting down.
CACTTGGGGAAGGTCGTGGCCAGCCATCAGCGAGACTGGGACGTCAAGGTGCCACTGTTCTTGCTGGCCTAACGCTCGTCAACACACGACACCAAGGGGATCACGCCAGCCAGCTTAATATTCGGCCGAGAGTTACGCCTCCCCTGTGACCTGGCTTTTGGAAGACCTCCGGGGGTGAAACAGCCAGCGACCGAGTATGTGGAGAACCTGGTGGACAACCTCCTCGACATGCACGAGATGGCTCGCCAGAACATCAAGAAGGCAAGCGACCGCATAAAAAGCCGATACGACAGGCAGGCCAACAGCCAAGGGTTCCAGCAAGGTGACCTGGTCTGGTTGTACTGCCCTACCCGGACCAAGGGACGCTGCCCGAAGCTTCAGCAGCCATGGCAAGGACCGTACCGTGTGGTGAAGAGGATTAACGACGTGGTCTACCGAATCTAGAAGGTGCCCCGAGGAAAGATGTTGGTGGTACACCTGGATCACCTGGCCCGCTACGATGGCGCTGTTCGGGACGACCAGCCTTGAGGAGGGAGCAGTGTTACCCAAGCGGCAAGCCTACGAAGCCGATCAATAAATGAAGGCCGGCGGAGGGAGGGGAGACCGCAGGGGTGGCTGGGTCTTCGTTTACCCCTCCTCCTGCCACTCGAAGGGGCACGATGCTGTTTTCCCCCTCCATAAAAGGAAATCTCGAGAAACTTTGGGCCGCCGATCAATACGGGAGAGGCGACAGCTGTTAGTTGTGTTGAGTGTGTCGTGGCGAGCAGTAGTATAAGGCGCGCTGAGTGTACGTGGAAAGACGAACTGGCTTATTTGTAATTGTGTACATTACGAAATTGTAATTGTGACATTGGAATAAGGTGGAAATAAAGAACATTTTTGAGTGGTGTAATTGAACTTCTTAATTTTACGAACCCACAAAATCACGGTATTATACCGCGATTTTCAATGCTGACGTGAGCTTGCAAACCACGGTGTAGTGCATCACCAACCTTCTTGCCTCTAATGCCCGATTTCACCAACAGATGTTAAATTCGACGTTAACAAGTGTAACGTAACAAATGTCACAGCGCTAAAACTAATGTTAAATTTCTTGCATTTCACCAACCTGTTTTCTTAAAATGCTAACAAACCTGTGTTAACGCCAAGAAACTTGTAAATATCACAGCTCTAGAAGGCTATGGATCATTTTCTGAGCGTTCTCCGATTCGTTTATGTTTTCATTTTCGTCTGCACAAATGGCGGACGAATAAAATCATAAATAAAGCCGTGAGACAAATTTCTCCTCGACGGAGAAAGAATTGTTAATTGAAATGTTGACGAAGTGTAAGGACATCGTGGAAAATAAGAGGACGGATGCAGTGAATGTAAACGAGAAAGATGTCGCGGGGAAAATATTGGAAACGAATTTAATTCAAATGCATGTGTCACTACTACAAGCACCAAACAACTTGTCAGTATTACGTAACTTTAAAACGAGGAGCGAAGAAGGTCAAGTGACATAAACGTTTCAAGACGGGAGGTGAACAATGTATTATCCACATAATTCAGTGAATTATAAAACCGCAAGGTTACTAATACTTGAAACAAAGGCGAGATCGACATATTCCTCTCGATGTATGTTCTAACTCAGTATTACGTAAATTTAAAACGAGGTGCGAAGAAGGACAAGTGACATAAACCTTTCAAGATGGGAGGTGAACAATGTATTATCCACATAATTCAGTGAGTTATAAAATCGCAAGGTTACTAATACTTGAAACAAAGGCGAGATCGACATATTCCTCTCGATGTATGTTCTAACCTCTCTTGTACTTCCGCAGTAACCTTCATAGCAACATGTTTCGATAGTCTATACCTCCGTAAAACAATTTTCTTCGAATATTTCCTCAAAATCATTTCTCCTCATAGGCGGTACTCTATTACGAATCCCATTTAGACGGTCTTAAATATAACAAATTGACATCAACAGCTGAGTTCATGCTCGCCATCTTGACTATTTACAATTGTTAAGGACTTAACATTAGAAATTCGGCGTGTTAGTTTAACATGAGATTTTACACGTGTGTTACGCTAACACTTGTTGGTGAAATGCAATTTTTGTTTTAACTATTGCTAAACTCGTGTTAAGTCTTAATATTTGTTGGTGAAATCGGGCATAAGTGCCGGATTATATGGGAAAGCGATCACTACTTACCTCTCAACAGACTTCGACAGTCACATGTCACTGCCTGCCTTGCTCCGCTGTTCACCTCTTCCTACATCGCGCACAGTAACTCAGGAAGCAAGGCAGTTGCGGCTCGTTTGATAAAGCTTAGCATTCGTGTGACTGTTGTTGGAATGGTAATTGTTAGGTGAACAAAGTAGTGCAGTTTTAAAATAAAAGGAGAGGATTATTTATTGAAATGTCCCTATCATGTCTGAAAAGTTAGAGGAAGAACGGTAAATTAAAATATTAGGTGCTAATACGATGAACAATTTTACATTCACGCAACAAGATTGCAAAGACAGAGGACTTTGTGTAACAGATGACTTAATAAGAAATCGTCGCTAACTACAAATGAGAAGAAACAATGTGTCCTTTGCCTTTACTTTTAGTTATTTGGTGATGAAGGTAGACGGCTGGTTGTATGGATCTGAATCATTTGTGTGAAGGAATTGCAAATCATTAAGCAAGTTCACTTCAGTTAAAAATTATCTTGAATTTAAATTATTGGGTACTGTGAACGACAGCTTCTGCACATGAAATATTAATCTAGAAATACAATCAACTAGCTGCTAAAATACATACTGAAGGGTGATAAAGTGCATATAGTTTTGCGTAATCGATGATCCACCATTGAGGGGACACAACGAAACACAGGAATTAGTTGGTAAACAGAATTGATTACTGGATTGTATGTATAAGGTGTACTATGTGTAATTCTTGAAGGACACAAAAACTGACGATTATGTTTATTTGAAGGATGACGAAACAACGGGCATAGCTTGCCGCAGTCAATTGCTTAACATTTTACGATACATTAAACCCGTTGATAGGTTTCTTTCTTTTGTAGAGCTTCGTAATCGAGCAATCAGCTATATCAGTCATGTTTTGATAAATAAGTTGTAATATTTTAATAATAAATGAAAGTTCATAACTCAAGAGTACGATGGTCCTGCGGTAATGCGAGGTACGCAAGAGAGCGCTACGACCTTAATGCAGGTGCCTTCCTCTTATGCCAAATGTGTACACTGGTATGCTCACCATTTTAATTTTATTATACAAAATATTTGTTCCAAAATCATAAAATCAGTCAAGTTATATTTCGCCAACATTGGTGGACTCACAACATTCTTATCTTCTCCACAACGCAGTGATTTGTTGTGTTTACTTTGCAGCAAATGCATTCGAGCTACTTCTACAACAAGATGGAACCTTCAGTAACGGCATGTGAACAAAGTTAATGTAAAAGCTTTTTTATTAAAGTGTTTTGAGAAGATTGAGCAGCAAAATTGGTGTGATGATGTAACAATACGGGAAGCTCTTGTCTTGAAGGGATTACTGTTGGTGTGATGGTACGTTTCTGCTATTGCAATGTTTTCGGCAAAGAAATTAATGGGGACATGTTTTAAAAGATATAACCTCACTTTCCTTTCATTACTATCATCTTCATATTTGGCATCAACAAATGAAATGCTCACTATCTACCAATGAGGCAAAATATTACTACACATTTATGGTGCCTCTTGTAGTAACACAGTTTGTGTCTGTTACACTTTTTCCATAGTTAACTACTTCAGAGATATTTCTTTTTATTTGCTTCAATATTTCAGTATAATTCACGTCCTCCAACGTTAAGTTGTATCGGACGATGAATGGAATTGGTGAAATGATGCTCAAATGAGCCCGGAGTCCATAGAGCTAAGAGTACCCCTCATTCGTCTTTTAGGATAAGGGAAGACCCCGGAAAAGCCTTATCTAGGTGACTCACCCTGACCTAGATTCGAACTCGGAACCTCTTGAACGTGAGGCAGACATGCTACCGAGGCGGGCAGAAACGTTTCAGTAGATACCTATAGGTTACACAAACGCGAGTTCGAATCTCGGTCAGGGTGAGTTAATTGGATAAGTTTTTTGTGCGGTTTATCCTAAAAGACGAATGTCGAGTAGCTCCAAGCTCCATGGAGCCTGGGCACATCTAAGCATCATTTCACCCATTCTATTTATCGTCCGATATTACGATAGTTAAAGGACGTAAATTAAAAAAAAATTAGTAAAGATTTTGAGGCCGTCTAGTATTTAAAACATAAGTTCAGACTGAAGAGATTAAATGCCATGTCCGGGATTAGAACGTAGAGTCATAGATTATTATTTAATATATAAAAATGTTGGAAGAAGCTTCCAGTTTTAATAACTTGGCGAACAGAATTCATGTACCTAACCTAGATCGACTGGTAAATACATACAGATCTGCCCACCGGTCTTGATGTCATCTGTAAAGTTTGGGTTACGTTATAGGCATTTAAATGATACAATTGTGCATCTAAGTAGGTGCTATTGCTACAGATACATCAGATTGCAATAAATTTATAAACTAAATTGGCAAAATTGATCAGAGTTATACAGCTTTTTGTATACTTTCGTTCCGAAACACAATGAAAGATATTCCTCTTTTTAATTGTTCTTTATATTACAGCTGAAATCTAATATAGTTCTTACTCCTTGCGAGTTCTGCTCCACTACAAAGTATTAATATTTTCGTGTTTTGGAAAATGTCTCTAATTATTAGGACAAATTAATATATACATAGAAATTGCAACTTGCGTGTCATCTGTGACATCCTACGTGTACTTCGTGTTGCACGAGATTTCCGCGGTGTCGCTGTGTTCGCAAGCTCTCAGATAACAGGCGGGACGTCTGAACTGAACCTTTATAACGTGTTGCCCCCGCCCCAATTGCTTTGTATTTCATGTTGAACATTACTTTCCCTACCACGAACCTCAGGGTAGCTAGAGCAGGGATTGTACTCTACCCAAATGTATAGTTAATAGTTCATGGTGGCTCTCTCAAAAGAATTTTGTTCTGAGTAACCATTGCATATCTCGTAAGAGTTATGAAATATTTGACTAAATGATGACTGTTCTACAGTAAACCGTAAACCAGTTACTTAACCAATTACATCCGCAGAAATTTGAGTATTCGCTTGTTTTTTATTTTGTACATAACTTTCTATTTATTATGGATAATTATTTTTGCAAAACAATCCAGTTGTTTTTTTTTCTTAAAAATAATACTAATTCGAATGCATTTTAGCAATCTTGAGGCATTGTTTATTAGAAGTCATTAATCCTGTGTACCCTAAAATATGGATTTCTACTTGAATTAAAAATATATCAACAGCTAGTGCGAAACCTTTCACATTTGATACAAAATGGGACTCAATAAAGATCTTTGAGGTAAGCCTGGATTTGTTATTGTAATATCATACAATACATGTGGCCGCCGCGGTAGCGTATCTGCCTCACGCCCAACAGGTCACGAGTGCGAATCCCGATCAGGGTGAGTTACCCGGATAATTCTTTTCCCAGGGTTTTCCCTTATGCTAAAAGACATGTCTGGAAACTGTAAGCTCTATGGACCCTGGGCTCATTTGAGCTTCATTTCAGCCATTCCATTCATTGCCCGATATGACTTAAAAAGTTAAAGGACTTAAACCACAAAAAATGGTAAAGATTTTGAGGTTCGTGTACTAAACTTAGTATTTAAAGCATAGGGTCAGACTGAAGGGATTAAATGCCATAGACGGGATTTGAACTCAGAGACGTAGATTGTTATTCAATATAGACAAATATTGGAACGAAGTTTCCAGTATCAATAACTTGGCGAACAAAATTCATGTACCTAACCTAGGTTGACCTAAGTGTAAATGCGTATACATCATATAAATACTTCCCGAGAAGAACCTGAGCATATAGATCTCTCCACCGTTCAGCAACTCATCTGTAAGATGCTGGGTGTTTTCTTAAAGAACGTTTAATTGGATTTATGTCACAAATGTGCAATAATGGCAATAATACTTACTCAGAAATGCATTTAAGTCAGTAATGGCCATAAAAAGACGAAACAACTCTTCACTTTATCAAATTATATAAGTTTCGGCAGACTTTCGTTCTTAAACACTATATTTGATGTTTCTCTATATTGACTTTTGGTGTATTATATATCCAGTCTAATGTCGTTAGAATTCACCCCGCGTTTGGCAAGAATACAAAGCAACCTTATAGTAATGCTTTGTAAAATGTGCTTAATAACTAAGATAAATAAAGGAATTATGACTTGCCTGACATCTGTAAAGCCTACGTGTACTACGTGTTGTAAGAAATTCCCTCCGTGTCGCTCTAGTCGCAGTCGCTCAGGAAACAAGCGGGACATTTGAACTGCAGATTTCTACCGTTTTCCTTCTTTCTTATGGTATTCTATTTGGTGTTACTTTTTAAATTACAGCATGCTCCAATACAGAATTTGTAATACCACATTCCCCGCTTTCAGGATACTGTATTTTGTAGAGGAAAATACTTTCCGTACCAGGTACAACATAGTAGGTAGAGGAGGAATTGTATTTTTCTGAAATGGAAAGTTAGAACTCTCCGAAGATCCTTGTTCAAGGTGAGATTTGTATATCCCGTAACTGTGAGATAAAATATTACTACGTATAAAGTGCAGATCTTGTTATAAACAATTTTGTCATACACATATTTTCCTGGAATGGTTCAGTTCATAGAAATTTTAACCATTGAGGTCCTTTATTGCTTTCAAACTTAAAATAATATAATGTTGTTGAATAATCGTGGAACGTTTCCTATTTTTAACCCACATAAATATCCGTCCTTTAATATTTCCTTATCTTTATCGTGAACCGTATCATAACTTGAACTAATAAAACTTTGGGAAATGTTTCTTAATACATTAAATTTCATTTATACGCTTCTATTAACTCCAATAGTCATATCGGCTGCCGTTCTCCTGTGGAACATCTCGAAGGTTATTCGTTAGGTTTTAATCATTAGATCACGCACACATTCGCAGTCTCATTCATAATTCTAGAATCTAGGCAAGATGAGGGATTATCATGGTCGGAGAAAAATCCCCAGCTCCAACGCCGGAAATGGAACCCGGGACGCTTAGTACGGCAGGCGGGTGCTCCACGACTGAGGTAAGTGGCCAGCCAGAAAGATGATATCTCGTGCTATACGTGACATATAATCTTTGAATGGGTGGAAACGGAATTACAACAAGTGTACCAATAATGCATTTTAACTGATATAATGACTCGCCATTGCTGTCTCATTCTTCACAGATATACATTTAGTAAGCCTTTCTTTAAAGAAACAAGAAGAAATGTACTTAGTTGGAAATCCTCCTGGTCCCTCCAGTTCATACTCCTGGACAAGACAATCAACAGAAGACTCAAATTCGAAGTACTAGAAACCTACGTCTACCCAACACTACTTTATGGTTGCCAAACTTGATCGACAACAAATAGACAGATGAATGTGCTATAAATATGCCAAACGAAAGATATTGGGAATAACTGAGAGACAGAATTTCCAATGAGTCGCTCTCCCAAATGACGTCAACAACAAACGTCAAACATAGAGCAAAGAGACTGAAGTGGGAGCGGGTAGACCACGTCGCGCGGATGAAAGACCAAGACGCCATGTGGGATCCGCGCCCAGTAGGGCGGCACAGACGCAGAAGAGGTAGGTAGACTTCTACATAACACAAACAGGTCAACAATGGTCCACAACAGCAAGAAGTAGAGGAACATGGATAACAATTGGAAGTCGACTACAAAAAGAAGCGTATCAGCCCACAAACATCGCAAGTTGAATCAGTGATAGTGAAATTAATATAATCAAAGTGTTAGACAAATCAAGATAATCGTAGTAACAGTGAAACTAACTCAAACTAAACAAACACTAATCCTTGCTTCACATAAGCTTGCCCCGTATCTCTTAACGGTCACGTAACCTAATGCTCTCTCATTGGTTGCTGTTGTAGTATAGACTGTTGTGCGGTAAAAATTAGTTCGTTATTTAACATGGTCATATATCTTTATATGTTGGAAGAGAATTGTCAAATTTATATTTTCGTAACTGTTTTAATTAAATATACTACACAACAGAGTTCATTTATCTGTAATACATGTTAATTGTTAAACGAAGTAAAGAGGAGGTTCTTTTGCTCTCAAGAACATGACATGATAGCACGTGATTTAGCGGTAGTGATGACATATTTGTTTATATGACCTTGTTTTGAACTGGATTTGTCATATATTGCCATTCGAAGGTGTGTTGTGCCGATTGCGAGAGCTAAATTAATTTATTCATTGATTATCATGTACTTAATTTATGTACAATGGCAGAGTCTAACGCCAGTTTTTTGCTGAAGCATCGCCAGGAAAACCTTTACAAAGCAGCGAGAGGGTTTGTGGTGCATATGTTTAATGCACTCACAGAGAAGAACTCGTCTTTGTTAGTGAGAGAAGTCGAACAGCTGTGCTCTGAACCTACAGGTGTGAGTGTTAGGTCCGTAGGAACATCGCGACATGAAATAGAGACAACGGGAGAACTTGTCACTTCAAGCAAAAGCAAGTATATACAAAAGTGAGTGCTCGGAGAATGCGATAAGTTCATGAAAAGTGCTGTACGTCGTCATGTGCATAGTGTTTTCTTTAGAAATGAACTCCCTAACATAAATAAAACTTTGTCTGCTGTAAATGAGGATGCAGATTTACCAAATTTCAGCAGATCTAGTCTGTATAGATTGCTTACACAGCTGGGGTTTGTGAATGAGAAAAGGGGCTAGAAAAATGTGCTAAGAGACAGAAGCGATATTGCTGTGTGGCGAAGACGTTACTTAAGGACAATCAAACTGTACCGGGATACAAATTGCAAAATATACTACCTTGACGAGACTTGGGTGAATGAAGGACACAGGACTAGTATGAGGTGACACGACTTTTTAAGACAGAAAGACAAGCATTTTTGCTAGTTATGTGTGTTGGTTTAAAAAAATCCCAGTGGAAAAGGCCTAAGGATGAGTTGAGTTAAGTTTCATTACAAAAGTTTATTTCTGCATGCCTTCATTTCATTATTTCTATGATTTTGTCTATCTTACTGGCAATTATAATGACGTTTACTGCAGGTTTAAATGTGACGGGATGGCACCGTCTATGGCCTATGGCGCGAAAGCATTAGTCAATTAGAGTGAGGGGGAAGAGTGTTGCACGCGGAGTGATACATGTCAGCGGGGAAAGGATATATGAAACAGAGATTAAACAGACCCTAACGCTGTGCAGCTCACCAGATAGCGAAACAGAGCTAACCTCTAGCAGGAGAGCTTTGTTCTGCAAGGGACACATTTGGCTATTATTATTGTTGATGTTATTGTTATTGTAACTGTGGTGATTATTATTGCTGCTGTTGTCCATCTTCTACAACAACATGGAACTTTCAGTTCCGGGTTGTGAACGGCATCTTCATGAAAACAAATATTATTTATTACAGTGTTATGAGAAAACTAAGCAGGAAAATGACTGGGAGGATGTAACAATTGGGGAAGCTTTTGGTTTGAAGAATTTACTGTTGCTTAAACATGTATTGTGTGTTGGTACATATCTGCTATTCAAATGTTTTTGGCAATGATATTAAACGTGACCTGTTTCAAAAGGTATAACCCCTATTTTACTTTCAGTACTACTATCTTCATTTCTGCCCCCCCTCCCCCTCACAAAAGAAGTAGACCTTGTAGTAAGTCGCAGCTTATGTATGATATACTTTTTCTGTAGGCAATAACTTCAGAGATATTCCTCGTTATTTCCTTGAATGTATCAGTAGATATTTATCTGTTACACAAGTGCAAGTCGATAATGGGTCGTAGTTGTGAATGATTTGTGTTCCAGGCATGTATTCGATATCTAGATATGAATGGGAATTTGTTTTGTAGTCTCTGAATAAAACACTTCTTAGAAAAATAATTGAGGTAATTTTAAATTAAACTTATAATTTAAAACGTATAGCCGAACTGAAAAATTAAGACTTAGCTGGGATTTAAACGTAGAATCAAAGATTGATATTGCATAAAAAGTATTGACAGGTTTCCAGTTTCAATAGCTTAGTGTACTAAATTTATTGCAACTGGGACAGAGAAATACAAAACAAAACGAACATAACTCATGTAAATGATTTTTGTATCCCCTTATGGAATGTTTAATCGCAGAACTGTTTACCTGTAAATTTATCAGAATTATATACGTGAATTATATTGTCGTAACTATTTTAATTGACGTTAATTACGAACTGCAGGGAACCTAACTAGATAGTATTAAAGAGTTAATTCGAATGTCATGAGAGGCTCTGGTACACAAAAATATCATTTTATTAAGTCACATCCAAATTACAATTTAACAAAAAAATCGAAAATTTCTTTGGTGTAACACATTTAATAAGCTTTTAGGTTCAATTACAATAAATAAGAAAACATTTACCTTTGAGTTGCATGTAGAGAAATTTGGTTTCACTATCCTGCTATACATTTGTACACTTTTACGACAACATCATAAAAACGTCCGTTTCCTATGAAGGTTCACAAAGAAGAGCCACGCTATGTTAACCTCGTGGACTAAACATGCATCTATGCTCACTCCGGGTCCGCACAGAGAATAGAGAAGAGGGTATAGGTAGTACAGCTTCACCATAATATATAAATGGTACAATTATTGCTCACAAATTATATCTGAAGAAACTATATTGGCATAAATATATAAACAAAGTTCTTGAATTTTTCATACTTCCGTACCATTATAAAAAAATTTTAAAAATTTATATTTCTCTTATATACTATATTCCTCCGTCTACGAAGGTTCTCATTAAGCAGGCGTTTTTCTATAGATCAAGGCATTACTATTTTAATATTTGAAGAAAGGTTCTTATTAAATCAGAAATATTGATATATACAGGAATAATGTGACCTTCGTGTCATCTGTAGTAACCTAAATGTACTTCATGTTGCATGAGATTTCCACTGTGTCGCTGTGGTCGCAATCACTCTGTATACAAGCGGGTCATTGGAACAGATGTTTTACCGTGTTTTTCCTATTACTTTCTATTTTGTGTTGAATAATACCTTCCGTACCACGAACGTACATAGCAGGTAGAGGAGGAATTGTACAGTTACAATTTCACTGTAGTACTCTCTGAAAATCTCGGTCCTTAATGATTTTTTATATATGGTAAGAGTTAGATAAAGAAATATTACTACATAGAACATATAGAGTTTTCTGAAACACACTATTTACATCACATACATTTGTTCGTACAATCAACCATTTTGAAGATATCCCTTTTTATTTGTCTGATTTTGTCAGATTTTTTAGGTTTTTTGATTGTGGAATTAAGGACCATTTTTGGTCTTGCTATCTGATGATTATAGATATAGTTTAGAAAATCTTTAAATTTGCAATGATTTCTAATTGCTTCCTTCCCTTTGTTTACAGCTTGCTTCCAGTCAGTGTTATACGTATCCAAAAATGCAGTAATTCTTTATAAAACATATTAAAATCTTATTCGTCCTTTATAACTCCTTCAGTAAACTACAATTGATCTTTAAGTCGCCCAAGATTAATAAAGATGGTGAAGTGATCACTGCCTAGGTTATTCTCATTCCAGTAGATCATGGATATTAGTTCATTGTAATTAAAACATAGAACTGATGTTTGAGGAAGTGAAGACAATCTATCATTTAGTACACACATATCTAATATAACTAACCAGTTAACTAGGCAAATGTTCAGACTTATAATTAAAATCTCTACAAATTAAATCTTCTTGCTTACTGTTTAACAAAGTGTATCTCCTGAAAAGCAGTTTGAACTTTGGATGATATTAAAAATGTTACATATCTAAATAACACATTATTCACTGCACTGTCTGTTCGGGGTTTCCTGTTAAACAGTAATTTGAAAGAATCACATTCAACTCATATCCTACTTCCATGTTTGTTCCTATCACATAGTACTGTTTCATACCTTGAAGTATTAAATTTGATTCCTGGTTTTAATCATGATACCGAACAAGTGTATATCACTATGGTATAACGAATGTTGAAATTTGTTTCCTTTTAGATATACTTCTAAAATTCCAAAACTGTACTTTTATATTATTTTGAGTCCATCATTCTCTTTTGAAGATAGTTCATATGTTACTAACATAAACAGTACCTAAACTAAATTCTGAGGACTTTGATTAGTCTTTATGTGTAACAATATCTTTATGTTTATTTATACTTTGCACGGACAGACTGTCATTAAGGTAGGAGAGGCCAGGCCCTATCGACGATATTACGTAAAGTATGGGCGTTTTTCAATTTGAAGGAAAAATTAACTTTATATTTTATTGACTTCTAATTATTATTACGGACAATAATGTATGATACCGCGATTTTCAATGCAGACCCGAGCTTGCAACCCACGGTGTATGGCACCACTAGCCTCCTTGCCTCTAACTGCCAGATTACTTGGGAAAGCGGTCACTACTTACCCTCTACAGACTTTGACAGTCACATGTCACTGCCTCCCTTGCTCCGCTGTTCACCTCTTCCTACATCGCTCACAGTAACTCAGGAAGTAAGGTAGTTGCGGCTTGTTAGATAAAGTTTAGCATTCGTGTGTCTCTTGTTAGAATGTTAATTGTTAGGTAGACAAAGTATTGCAGTTTTAAAGTAAAAAGAGAGGATTATTTATTGAAAAGTCCCTATTATGTCTTAAAGTTAGAGGAAAAAAGGTAAATTAAAGAAACAAGTGCTAATACGCAAAACAATTTTATATTCACGCAACGAGATTGCAAATACAGAGGACTTAGTGTAACAGATGGCTTAATAATGGCTAACTACAAAATGAGAAGAAACAATGTGTCCTTTGCCTTTACTTTTAGTTATTCGTGAAGAAATTAGATGGCTCGTCGTATGGATCTGAATCATTTGATTGAAAGAATTGCAAATCATTAAGCAAGTGCACTTCAGTTTAAAATTATCTTGAACTTAAATTTTTGAGAACTGTGAACGTTGCTGTGAAGACAGCTGCTGCACATGAAATATTAATCTAGAAATGCAATGAACTAGCTGCTAAAATGGATACACACTGATTATACTGATAGAATGCATAAACTTTTGCTTAATCGATGAACTATCATTGAGGAGTCACAATGAAAACAAAGGAATCATTAAAAATATGAGCTATTGGTTGTATGTAATGACCTGAAATGAAATGCAATGGTGTGGAATTAAATAAAACAAAAACTGAAATTGTACATTTTAGACTACAAACAAAGTTAACTTCAGCTACCTCAAAAGAGCTAAACTTTTAGGGTTATTTATAGATGAACACCTTAAATGGACTAAACTATTAAATTATATAGAAAAAAATTAAATACTGCCTGTTTCAACATGTCCTGCTTGGCACAGATTACAAATTTAGACACAAGAAAAATCGTATAGTACAGTTACTTTCACTCATTACTTACATATGGGGAAATGCAACAGGCTCTGACAGCCTTTTCCGAATTCAAAAGAAAATCATACGCATAATGACACCTTCGAGTTATAGAGCATACTGCAGACCACTTTTTAAAACATTAAGAATTTTGACGCGTCCTTGTCTCTATATGTATAATCTAGTTCTATAAGTACACAGAAATTATAACAGTTTTCTAAAAAATCAACATCATCATGGTCATAACATAAGAGGAAAAAGAGATATAAACGTTTCAGTAGATACCTATAGCTTACCCTAACGCAAATCGATATGGAGTTGTATTGTGACTATTTTATGTATTGTAATGTCTATATTTTATTGGAAATTAATATTTTGAAGTTGTTTCGATAAAAGAACTTTTTGCCTGCATCAGTAGCGTAGATGGTAGCGTGTCCGCCTCATGTACAAGAGGTACCGAGTTTGAATCTCGGTCAGGGTGAGTTACCATGATAATTTTTTCCTGGGTTTTATCCTAAATGACGAATGTCTAGTAACGCTAAGCTCCATGGACCCTGGGCCCTACTAAGCATCATTTCACCCATTCCATATATCGTCCGATATGACTTAAAAAGCTAAAGGACGTAAATTACAAAAAAAGCAGTAAAGATTTTGAGGCCGTGTTGTATTTAAAATATAGGTTCAGACTGAAGAGACTAAATGCCATAGCCGGGATTTGAACGTAGAGTCATAGATTGTTATTCAATATATGGCAATATTGGATGAAGTTTCCAGTTTTAATAACTTGGCGAACAAAATTCATGAACCTAGCTTAGATCGACCGGTAGATGCATACATATCTGTCCACTGGTCATGATTTTATCTGTAAAGTGTTGGGTTACGTTATAGGGATTTAAATGACACCATTGTGCACCTTAGAACGTGCAATAACAATAATTGATATACATTTACAAACGAAATTGGCTAAATTGATCACACTTATACAACTTTGTGAATACTTTCGTTCCGAAACACAATGAAAGATATTCCTCTATATTAATTTTTCTATATATAATAGCTGCAATCTAATATAGTTCATATTCCTTATAAGTTTTGCTCCATAACAAAGTATCAATGATTTCGTGTTTTGGAAAATGTCTCTAATTAATAAGATAAATTAATATATACATAGATATTGCGACTTGCCTGTCATCTGTGGTATCCTTCGTGTACTTTGTGTTGCATCAGATTTCCGTTGTGTCGCTATGTTCACAAGCTCTCAGATAACAGGCGGGACATCTGAACTGCACGTTTATAACGTGTTTTGCTCCCGCCCCGATGGCTTTGTATTTCATGTTGAACATTACTTTCCTGACCACGAACCTCAGGGTAGATAGAGCAGGAATTGTACTCTACCCAAATGTATAGTTAATATTTCATGGTGGCTCTCTCAGAAGAATTTTGTTCTGAGTAACCATTGCATATCTCGTAAGAGTTATGAATTATTCGACTACACGATGACTGTTCTACAGTGTACCGTAATCCAGTTCCTTAACCAATTATATCCGCAGAATTTTGAGTATTCGCTTGTTTTTCTTATTTTGTACATAACTTTTTATTTATTATAGGTACTTATTTTTGCAAAACAATCCAGTTGTTTTTTCTTAAAAATAATATTTATTCGAATGCATTCTAGTAATCTTCAGGAATTGTTTATTAGAAGTTATTAATCCTGTGTACCCTAAAATTTGGATTTCAATTTGAATTAAAAATAAATCAACAGCTAGTGCGAAACCTTTCACATTTGATACAAAATGGGGCTCAATAAATATCCTAGAGGTAAGCCTCGATTTGTTATTCTAATATCATACAGTACATGTGGTCGCCGCGGTAGCGTAGATGGTAGCGTATCTGTCTCACGCCCAACAGGTCAAGAGTGCGAATCCCGATCAGGGTGAGTTACCCGGATAAGATTTCCCCGAGGGTTTTCCCTAATGCTGAAAGGCAGATATCTGGTAACTCTAAGCTCTATGGTCCCTGGGCTCATTTGAGCTTCATTTAAGCCATTCCATTAATTGTCCGATATGACTTAAAATATTAAAGGACGTAAATCACAAAAAATGGTAAAGATTTTGAGGTCATGTATTAAACTTAGTATATAAAACATAGGGTCAGACTGAAGAGATTAAATGCCTTAGCCGGAATTGACTCAGAGCCATATATTGTTATTCAATGTATACAAATATTGGAACAAGTTTCCAGTATCAATAACTTGGCGAACAAAATTCATGTACCTAACCTAGGTTGACCTAAGTGTTAAATGCATATAGATCATATAAATACTTTCCGAGAAGAAACTGAGCATATAGATCTGTCAACCGTTCAGCAACTCATCTGCTAGATGCTGGGTTCTTTCTTAAAGAGTGTTTGATTGGATTTATATTACAAATGTGTGCAATAATGGGAATAATAGTTACTCAGAAATGCATTTGAAGCCAGAAATGGCCATAAAAAGACGAAACAATTCTTCACTTTATAAAATTATATAAGTTTCTGCAGACTTTCGTTCCTAAACACTATATTTGATGTTTCTCTATATTGACTTTTTGTGCATTATATCTCCAGTCTAATGTCGAAAGAATTCACCTCGCATTTGGCAAGAATACAAACCATCACTATAGTAATGCTTTGTAAAATGTCCTCAATAACTAAGATATATAAAGGAATTATGACTTGCGTGACATCTGTAAAGCCTACGTGTACTACGTTTTGTAAGAGATTCCCACTGTGTCGCTCTAGTCTCAGTCGCTCAGGAAACACGCGGGACATTGTAACAGCAGTTTTCTACCGTTTTCCTCCTTTCGGATGGTTTTCTATTTGGTGTTACTTTTTAAATTACAACATGCTCCAATACATAATTTGTAATACCACATTCTCTGCTTTCAGGATACTGTATTTGGTATTGAATAATACTTTCTGTACCAGGTACGTCATAGTAGGTATAGGAGGAATTGCATTTTTCTCAAATGGACAGTTAGAACTCTCTGAAGATCCTTGTTCAGAGTGACACTTGTATATCCTGTAACTGTTAGATAAAGTATTACTACATATAAAGTGCAGATCTTGTTATAAACAATTTTGTCATACACATATTTTCCTGGAATGTCTCAGTTCATAGAAATTTTAACCATTGAGGTCCTTTATGGGTTTCAAACTTAAAATAATATAATGTTGTTAAATAATCGTGAAACCTTTCCCTTTTTTAACCAACATAAATACCCTTCCTTTAAACTTTCTTTATCTTTATCGTGAATCGTATCATAACTTTAACTAATAAAACGTGGGGAAATGTTTCTTAATACATTAAATTCCATTTATACGCTTCCATTAACTCCAATGGTCATATCGGCTGCCGTTTTCCTGTGGAACATCTCGAAAGTTATTCGTTGGGTTTTAGTCATTAAATCACGCACACATTCGCAGTCTCATTCATAATTCTAGAATCTAGGCAAGATGAGGAATTATCATGGTCGGAGAAAAATCCCCAGCTCCAACGCCGGAAATGGAACCCGGGACGCTTAGTACGGCAGGCAGGTGCCCCACGACTGATGTAAGGGAGCAGTTTTCTTGGATATTCTTCTGGACCCTGCAATTCATACTCCTGGACAAGACATACAACAGAAGATTCAAATTCGAAGTACTAGAAACCTACGTCTACCCAACTCTACTTTATGGATGCCAGACTTGATCGACAACAAATAGACAGATGAATGTGCTATAAATATAAATATGCCAAACGAAAGATATTGGGAATAACTGAGAGACAGAATTTCCAGTGAGTTGCTGTCCCAAATGACGCCAACAACAAACGTCAAACATAGAGCAAAGAGACTGAAGTAGGAGTGGGCAGACCACGTCGCGCGGATGAAATACCAAGCCGCCATGTGGGCCCTGCGCACTGGAAAAGCGGCACTGACGCAGAAGAGGTAGGCAGACTACTACATTACACAAGCAGGTCAACAATGGTCCACAACATCAAGAAGTAGAGGAGCATGGATAACAATCGGAAGTCGACTACAAAATGAAGAGTGTCAGCCCACAAACATCGCAAGTTGAATCAGTGATAGTGAAATTAATATAATCAAAGTGTTAGACAAATCAAAATAATCATAGTAACAGTGAAATTAACTCAGACTAAACAAACACTAATCCTTGTTTCACATAAGCTTGTCCCGTATCTCTTAACGGTCACGTGACCTAATCCTCTCTCTTTGGCTGCTATTGTAGTATAGACTGTTGTGCGGTAAAAATTAGTTCGTTATTTAACATGATGTTATACCTTTATATGTTGGAAGAGAATTGACAAATTTATATATTCGTAACTGTTTGAATTAAATATATTACGCAACAGAGTTGATTTATCTGTAATACATGTTAATCCTTAAACGAAGTAAAGAGGAGGTTCCTTTGCTCTCAAGCACATGACACGATAGCACGTGATTTAGCGGTGGTGATGACATATTTGTTTATATGACTTTTATCACTGATCTTCTTTTGAACTGGATTTGTCATATATCACCTTTCGAAGGTGTGTTGTGCCGAGGGCGAGAGCTAAATTACATTACTGATCATTTATTGCGCGTGTACTTATTATATGTATAATGGCAGAGTCTAGTGTCAGTTTTTCGCTGAAAGATCGCAACAGAAACCTTTACAAAGCAGCGAGAAGAATTGTGGTGAATATTTTAATGCATTCACAGAGAAGAATCCGTCTTTGTCAGTGAGAGAAGTCGAACAGCTGTGCTGTGAACTTACAGGTGTGAGTGTTAGGTCCGTAAGAACATCGCGACATGTAATAGAGACAACGGGAGAACTTATCACTTCAAGCAAAAGCAGGAATAAACAAAAGCGAGAGCTCGGAGAATGCGATAAGTTCGTGAAAAGTGCTGTACGTCGTCATGTGCATAGTGCTTTCCTTAGAAAGGAAATCCCTAACATAAATAAAATTTTGTCTGCTGTAAATGAGGTTGCACATTTACCAAATTTCAGTAGATCGGATCTGTATAGATTGCTTATAGAGCTGGGGTTTGTGGATGAAAAAAAGGGACAAGAAAAATGTGCTAAGAGACAGAAGCTATATTGCTGTGTGGCGAAGACGTTATTTAAAGACAATCAGACTGTACCGGTATACAAATCGTAAAATATACTACCTTGACAAGATTGGATGAATGAAGGACACACGACAAGTATGGCGAGACACTACTTTTAAGACAGAAAGACAAGCATTTTTGCAAGGTATGTGTGCTGGTTTAAATAAAACCAGTTG
>CM060958.1:149674963-149764963 GCA_030765055.1 Mantis religiosa | reverse complement strand
TGTCGCTGTGGTCGCAATCACTCTGCATACAAGCGGGTCATTTGAACAGAAGTTTTACTGCATTTTCCCTATTACTTTCTATTTTGTGTTGAATAGTACCTTCCATACCACGAACGTACATAACAGGTAGAGGAGGAATTGTACAGTTAGAACTTCACTGTAGTACTCTCTGGAAACTTCGGTTCTTAATGAATTTTTTTATATGTGGTAAGAGTTAGATAAAGAAATATTACTACACAGAACATATAGATTTTTCTGAAACACACTATTTACATCACATACATTTTTTCGACTAATTCAACCATTTTGCAAATATCCCTTTTTATTTGTCTGATTTTGTCAGATTTTTTTGGTTTTTTGAATGTGGAATTAAGGACCATTTTTGGTCTTGTTATCTGATGATTATAGATACAGTTTAGAAAATCTTTAAATTTGCAATGATTTCTAATTGCTTCTTTCCTTTTGTTACCAGCTTGCTTGCAGTCAGTGTTATACGTATCCAAAAAAGCACTAAGTTCTTAATAAAACATATTAAAAGCTTATTCGTCGTTTATAACTCCTTCAGTAGATTACAATTGATCTTTTAGTCGCCCAAGCTTAATAAAGATGGCGAAGTGATCACTGCCTAGGTTATACTCATTCCAGTAGATCGTGAATATTAGTTCATTGTAATTAAAACATTGAACTGATGTTTGAGGAAGTGAAGGCAATCTATCATTTAGTACACAAATATCTAATATAGCTAACCAGTAAACTAGAAGAATGTTCAGACTTATAATTAAAATCTCTACAGATTAAATCTTCTTGCTTACTGTTTAACAAACTGTATCTCCTGAAAAGTAGTTCGAACTTTGGATGATATTAAAAATGTTACATGTCTAATTAACACATTATTTACTGCACTGTCTGTTCGGGGTTTCCTGTTAAACAGTAATTTGAAAGAATCACATTCAACTCATATCCTACCTCCATGTTTGTTCCTATCACATAGTACTGCTTTATACCTTGAAGCATTAAATTTGATTCCTGGTTTTAACCACGATAACAAACAAGTGTATATCACTATGGTATAACGAATGTTGAAATTTGTTTCCTTTTAGATATACTTCTAAAATTCCAAAACTGTACTTTTATATTATTTTGAGTCCATCATTCTCTTTTGAAGATAGTTCATATGTTACTAACATAAACAGTACTCAAACTAAATTCTGAGGACTTTGATTAGTCTTTATGTGTAACAATATCTTTATGTTTATTTATACTTTGCACCGACAGACTGTCATTAAGGTTAGAGAGGCCAGGCCCTACCGACGATATTACGTAACGTATGGGCGTTTCTCAATTTGAAGGAAAAATTAACTTTATATTTTATTGACTTATAATTAATATTACGGACAATAAGATATATTACCGCGATTTTCAATGCAGACGCAACCTTGCAACCCACGGTGTATGGCACCACTAGCCTCCTTGCCTCTAAGTGCCGGATTACATGGGAAAGCGGTCACTACTTACCTCTCTACAGACTTTGAAAGTCACATGTCACTGCCTCCCTTGCTCCGCTGTTCACCTCTTCCTACATCGCTCACAGTAACTCAGGAAGCAAGGTAGTTGCGGCTCGTTAGATAAAGTTTAGCATTCCTGTGACTGTTGTTAGAATGGCTGATTGAGAGATAGACAAAGTACTGCAGCTTAGGGAATTATTAGAGAGGATTATTTATTGAAAAGTCCCTATCATGTATTGAAGTTAGAGGAACAAAGGGAAATTAAAGTATTAAGTGCTAATACGCCAAACAGTTTTATATTCACGCAACAAGACTGCAGAGACAGCGGACTTTGTGTAACAGATGGCTTAATAAAAAATCGTGGCTGACTACAAATGAGAAGAAACAATGTGTCCTTTGCCTTTACTGTTAGTTATCTTGTGATGAAGGTAGACGTCTGGTCGTATGGATCTGAATCATTTGAGTGAAGGAATTGCAAATCAGTAAGCAAATGCACTACAGTTTAAATTTGTCTTAAATGTAAATTATTGGGAACTGTGAACGTTGCTGTTAAGACAGCTGCTGCACGTGAAGTATTAAGCTAGAAATACAATGAACTAGCTGCTAAAATGGATACACAATGATTATACTGATAGAGTGCATAATAATCGATGAACTATCATTGAGGAGTCACGATGAAAACACAGGTATCTGCAAAAAGAATAAGTTATTGGATTATAAGTATGAGATATACATTGAGGAATTCTTGAAAGAAATAAATACCTACGATTATGTTTCTGTGAAGGATGACGAAACAACGGACATAGCTTGCAGCAGTCAATTGCTTATCATTTTGCGATACATTAACCCCGTTCATAGGTTTCTTTCTTTGGAATAGCTTCGTAACCGAATAATCAGTGATCTCAATTATGTTCTAATATTTTAATAATAAATGAAAGCTCATAACTCAAGAATACGATGGTCCCGCGGTAATGAGAGGTACGCAAGTGAGTGTTACAACTTTAATGTAAGACTCTTCCTCTTGTGCCAAGTGTGTACACTGCTATGCTTACCAATTAAACCTTTTTGTACGAAATTTTGTTCCAAAATCATAAAATCAGTTAAGTTATATTTCGCCAACATTGGTGGACTCATTCATTCTGATCTTCTCCACAACGCAGTGATCTGTTGTGTTTACTTTGTAACAAATGCATTCGAGCTAGTTCGACAAGAAGATGGAACCTTCAGTCACGGCATGTGAACAAAGTTCATGTAAAAACTTTATTTATTAAAGTGTTTTGAGAAGATTGAGCAGGAAAATGGGTGTGATGAGATAAGAATACGGGAAGCTTTTAGTTTGAACTGATTACTGTTGGTGTGGCGGCACGTTTCTGCTATTGCAATATTTTCGGCAATGAAATTAATGGGGAGATGCTTTAAAAGATATAACCTTACTTTCCTTTGATTACTATCATCGTCATATTTGGCATCAACAAATGAAATGCTCACGATCTAACAATGAGGCAAAATGTTACTACACGTTTATGGTGTCTCTTGTAGTAAAACAGTTTGTGTCTGTTACACTTATTCCATAGTTAACTACTTCAGAGATATTTCTTTTTATTTGCTTGAACGTTTCATATATGTAATTTACGTCCTCCAAAGTTAAATCATATCGGATGATGAATGGAATTGGTGAAATGATGCTCAAATGAGCCCGGGGTCCATAGAGCTTAGAGTTACCCGACATTCTAGGTAGCTCACCCTGACCGAGATGCGAACTCTGGACCTCCTGAACGTGCGGCAGTCACGCTACCACCACGCTACCGAGGCGGGCAGAAACGTTTCAGTAGATACCTATAGGTTACACCAACGCAAACCGATATGGAGTTGTAGTTGTGACTGTTTTATGTAATGTAATGTCTAGATTTTATTGGAAATTAATATTTTGAGGTTCTTTCGATGAAAGAACTTTTGGCAATTCTCTATAGCGTAGATGGTAGCATGTCTGCCTCACGTTCAAGAGGTCCCGAGTTGGAATCTCGGTCAGGGTGAGTTACCTGGATAAGGTTTTTCTGGGGTTTATCCTAAAATTCAAATGTCTAGTAACTCTGAGCTCCATGAACCCTGGGCCCATTTGAGCATAATTTCACCCATTCCATTTATCGTCCGACATGACTAAAAAAGTTAAAGTACGTAAATTACAAAAAAAGAAAGAAATAGTAACGATTTTGAGGCCGTGTGGTATTTACAACATAGGTTCAGACTGAAGAGATTAAATGCCATAGCCAGGATTCGAACCTAGAGTCATAGATTGGTATTTAATATATAAAAATATTGGAAGAAGCTTGGTTAAATTGATCAAACTTATACAACTCTGTGTATACTTTCGTTCCGAAACACAATGAAAGATATTCCTCTATTTTGATTGTTCTATAGATAACAGCTGAAATCTAATATAGATCATACTCCTAATGGGTTTTACCCTATAAAAAAGTAATACTGTTTTCGCGTTTTGGAAAATGTCTCTAATTAATAAGATACATTAATATATACATAGAAATTGCGACTTGCCTGTCATCTGTGATGGTCTACGTGTACTTTGTGTTGCATGACATTTCCGCTGTGTCTCTGTGTTCGCAAGCTCTCAGATAACAGGCGGCTCGTCTGAACTGCACGTTTATAACGTGTTTTTCTTTTCCAATGGCGTTGTATTTCATGTTGAGCATTATTTTCTATACCACGAACCTCAGGGTAGATAGAGCAGGGATTATACTCTACCCAAATGTATAGTTAATATTTCATGGTAGCTCTCTCAAAAGAACTTTGTTCTGAGTAACCATTGCATATCTGCTAAGACTTAAAGTACCTCCACAAAGAGAATGTAGATCTTGCTAAAATACATAATTTATGTGACATACTATTTCACATGATGTATAGCAATTCGTAGATGTTCTGTTATTTGTCTCATTCGATTGTTTCTGGGATTCTTTTATAGTGCTTATATTTTCATTTTTAGCGCCTTGTGCAACTCTTCTAAAACTTAGTTTTGAGTTCTAATTTATGAATTTTGTAATTTGAATGTGTCTATGGAAGGCTTCTTCTAATAATAATTGTAATAGCTTGTCATTTTCTTTATTATTAATACTGCCACCAATTGACTCATCTGCCAACGGCCGCCTCGGTGGCGTAGATGGCAGCCTGTCTGTCTCACGTTCAAGAGGTCCCGAGTTCGAATCTCCGTCAGGGTGAGCTACCTGGATAAGTTTTTTCCGGGATTTTCCCTTATACCTGCAGACAAATGTCGGGTAGGTCAGAGCTCCATGGACCCTGGACTCATTTAAGCATCATGTCACCCAATCCATTCACCGTTCGATATGACTTAACGTTGGAGGATCTAAATTACAAAACAAGGAAGAAGGTAACATCTGCCCACAGCTACAATATAAATCATCCTTTTGTAAAGTAGTGAGGGAGTTAATCTGATCTTAAAAATATGACCTAGATCATAACCTTTCTCTTCAAATATTTCTTTTATTTGTCACACACATACCGTGAGTTGAATATCCACTAATATACTCTCATTTCTTACATCTTTTGCCAATATATTTTACAGTAATATTGTGTTTCCAGAGATTTACATTAATTTGATGATGAATGCTTCCTGTAGGGTTACTGTTTTATTTGAATTTCTCGTATACAATTATTTACTTCATAGCTGGTTCCTTTTAAATTACAGAAAATACTATAACAATCAGAAAATGTAATACGAGAGCTGTTCAATAAAGAATGATAATAATTTTTTACTTTCATAATTTTTCACACTTTAATTCAATCTTATTATATTCTGTTAGCTTAATGTGAAACAAACACACTGTAGTAGTTTCACTTTTGGTACTCCTGGTCCCCGCCTGTGAGAACCAGGCAAGTTCAGACATGTTCAGTATTGCCTACCGCTGCAATTGAGGTAACATGTAGTTAAAGTTGATGTTAGAGGAAGATCTGGAGTTTCTTTCAAACGTAGTCACTGCTGATGAAGCTTGGCTACATCATTTTGATCCTGAGAGCAAACAGCAAAGCTCAGTGTGGAAATTTCGTTCATCACCAACCCCCAAACAGCAAAAGTGGTTGCTTCTGCTGGGAAAGTTATGGTTATCTCATTCTTTGATATTCATAGAATGGTTTATCAGTATGTTGTACCTGCACACACATCAGTAACTGGACAACACTACAGGGATGTGCTGAAATCATTGCAAGTGCATATCAGGCTAAAAGAGCACATTACCGTGAAGCAGGCTGGATGCTGCACCACGATATTTCGCAGCCGTATATTGCCAATGTTGTTGCTGAATATCTTGCAAAAATCAACGTGAAGTGCATCCCTCACCCTCCGTATAGTCCGGATTTAGCCTCATGTGACTTTTCTAATCACTAACTAGAAGAAACGCCTCCGTAGGAGGCATTGTCCATCATCAGAAGCAGTGGTGAAATCTGCGGAGGCGACTTTTTTATAACGAAAATGTATATCTATGTATATAGATATATATTTTTCTCTTTTTCTTATTTAACCGATTTTTCATTATTTCCGTTTGTTCTTAGGTACACCTTAGTCCACTTACTTAACCAATTACCTACATCCGCAGAAACTTGTGTGTTTGATTACTTTTCTATTTATTGTAGATATTTCCTTTTTGAAAATATTCCAATTGGTTTTCTTAAACTTTAATACTTATTCCAAAAAAATCTTACTAACCTTAAAAAAATTGTTTATTCGAAGTCACTAGTCCTGTGTTCCGAATTTCTCTCTATCTCTCTCGCTCTCTCTCTCTTTTTTTTTTTTTTTTTTTTGTAATGTACGGCCTCCAGCGTAAAGTCATATCGGACGCTGAATGGATTGGGTGAAATGATGCTCAAATGAGTCCATGGTCCATGGAGCTTACATAAACCTGACGCTCTCTCGAAGGATGAACGAAAACCCGGAGAAAACCTTATCCAGGTAACTTAACCTGACCGAGATTCGAACTCGGGACCTCTTGAACATGACGCAGACACGCTAACATCTACATGAATGAAAAACGAATAAATAGTGCGAAATCTTTCACATTTTATACAAAATACGCTCAATGAAGATCCTTAAGTTAGGCCTAGTCTCTGTTTCATATAACCTTGCCCCGCTGACATGTATCACTCCCTCTCACCCTAAATGGCTAATGCTTTCGCATCATAGGCCATAGGCAGTGACTTCCCGTCACATTTAAACCTGCAGTAAACGTCATAATTATTGCCAGGAAGATAGATAAAATCATACAAATAAGAACATAAAGGCATGCAAAAATAATGAAGTTTATAATGAAACTGAGCAAGTTGAAACTGAATGAATGAGCAATGAAACTGAAACAAGCTTATAATGGCAGGCCTTCGGCCTTTTCCACTGGAATTTTTTTTAAACCAGCACACATACCTTTCAAAAATGCTCGTCTTTCAGTCTTAAGAGTGGTGTCACGCCATACTTGTACTGTGTCCTTCATTCACCCAAGTCTCGTCAAGATAGTATATTTTGCGATTCGTATCTCGGTGCAGTCTGATTGATTAACGCTGCTCGCCTGGTCTTCGCTCGCCTTCCTCTGTGACGTCCTCTTTTACGCCGGCCAACTATTCCTCAAACTTTGCGGCGAGAGCCTCGTTCGCCGCCTTCATTTCCGTGGCCAGACTGCCGTTCACTGCTCTCATTTCTGTGGTTTACTCGGCCTTAATTTCTACCACTTTCTCGCTAATGTTGTCGTTAGCCGTCTTCATTGGTTTCAGTTCCGCGGCCAGGTTGTTATTTGCCGCCTACGTCTTCGCTGTTAATTTGTTCATCTTCTCCAAAATCCTTTCCAATGCCGATTCCATGACCGTTATCCCACTTCTGACACCAGTTGTAACTTTGTAGGATAGCGAAATTAAAAGTTAAATTGCACAAACTCAAAATGTTCTTTATTTACACCGAATTACAGTTGAACACTTGCCGATTACACAGAATTACGTAGCGGACACAATTACAATTCACCAGTTCGTCTGTCACAGGTCCACTCTGCACTCGCAATTACACGCAACTCCTCCGATGCACGTACACAGTCCGTTCCCTCACTGGGCGCTCCTCACGGCTGCTCGCCAAGACCTGACGCTCTCCAGCACGGCGCGTCTCTTATATAAGACCAACTGACCTAATTAGAAGGTTCCGGGTTAGTTGAACAGAAGACTTACATTTCTATAATTAGACCGCCAACAAAATGCAGTTGGAGGCATGGCTTACCTACACTGGAGTCCTCTAGCTTTCCCCCTCTACCGTCATTTTAGATTGCCTCTCCTCCATCGCGCGGGCTACACTGGTCAATTTTTGCAACTTACGTCCTTCAACGTTAAGTCACATTGGACGATGAATAAAATGGGTGAAATGATGTTCAAATGAGCCCGGGGTCCATGGATCTTAGAGTTACGCTAAATTTGTTTTACAGGACAAGGGGAAACCCCGTAAAAAACCTTATCCAGGTAACTCACACAAACCGAGATTAGATCTCGCGACCTCTTGAATGTGAGGCAGAAAGGCTGCCATCTACGCTACCGAGGCGGGCCAGGTCATGTTTTATTCAATATTACATTCACTGTATGCATTTTCTGCCGAATCACTGTATTGTTCCTCAGGGTTTAAAGAAACTATAAGTCTTTCTATTTGTTAATCGATTGTGAGGTCATGTCTGAGGTAATTATGTTCTGCTGACTTTGAAAATCAAAACGTTATTAAAATATGAACTTGTAGAGTCAGACTGAAAAATTTAATGCCATAGCCGGGATTTGAATCACGGATCTTCTGGTCTCCGTCCAGCCGCTCTAACCATTGAGCTACTATGGCCAACGTCCAACATGACATTAAATTCTCCAACTGACTCGTGTTTTTCCCGGTAAACCACTAGTAGTTCTCATAAACACATTAGACAACTACCTTAATGGCGACTTACTATGCTGTAAGTACTTTAAGACCCGGGTATGATATTAAATTCTCCAACTGACTCGTGTTTTTCCCGGTAAACTACTAGCAGTTCTCATAAACACATTAGACAACTACCTTAATGACGACTTACTATGCTGTAAGTACTTTAAGACAGGGGTATGGCATAAAATTCTCCAACTGACTCGTGTTTTTCCCGGTAAACCACTAGCAGTTCTAATAAACACATGAGACAACTACCTTAATGGCGACTTACTATGCTGTAAGTAATTTAAGGTCCGGGTATGACATTAAATTCTCCAACTGACTCGTGTTTTTCCCGGTAAACCACTAGTAGTTCTCATAAACACATTAGACATGTACCTTATTGGCGACTTACTATGCTGTAAGTACTTTAAGACCCGGGTATGACATTAAATTCTCCAACTGACTCGTGTTTTTTCCGGTAAACCAGTAGGAGTTCTCATAAACACATGAGACAACTACCTGAATGACGACTTACTATGCTGTAAGTACTTTAAGGCCCGGGTATAACATTAAATTCCCCAACTGACTCGTGTTTTTACCGGTAAACCACTAGCAGTTCTCATAAACACATGAGACAACTACCTTAATGACGACTTACTATGCTGTAAGTACTTTAAGGCCTGGGTATGACATTAAATTCTCCAACTGACTCGTGTTTTTCCCGATAAACCACTAGGGGTTCTCATAAACACATGAGACAACTACCTTAATGACGACTTACTATGCTGTAAGTACTTTAAGACCCGGGTATGACATTAAATTCTCCAATGACTCGTGTTTTTCCCGATAAACCACTAGTAGTTCTCATAAACACATTAGACAACTACCTTAATGGCGACTTACTATGCTGTAAGTACTTTAAGACCCGGGTATGACATTAAATTCTCCAACTGACTCGTGTTTTTCCCGGTAAACCACTAGGAGTTCTCATAAACACATGAGACAACTACCTTAATGGCGACTTACTATGCTGTTAGTACTTTAAGGTCCGGGTATGATATTAAATTCTCCAACTGACTCGTGTTTTTTCCGGTAAACCACTAGAAGTTCTCATAAACACATGAGACAACTACCTGAATGACGACTTACTATGCTGTAAGTACTTTAAGGCCCGGGTATGACATTAAATGCTCCAACTGACTCGTGTTTTTACCGGTAAACCACTAGCAGTTCTCATAAACACATGAGACAACTACCTTAATGACGACTTACTATGCTGTAAGTACTTTAAGCCCTGGGTATGACATTAAATTCTCCAACTGACTCGTGTTTTTTCCGGTAAACCACTAGGAGTTCTCATAAACACATGAGACAGCTAACTACCTTAATGACGACTTACTATGCTGTAAGTACTTTAAGTCCCGGGTATGACATTAAATTCTCCAACTGACTCGTGTTTTTCCCGGTAAAGCACTAGGAGTTCTCATAAACACATGAGACAACTACCTTAATGACGACTTACTATGCTGTAGGTACTTTAAGGCCCGGGTGTGACATTAAATTCTCCAACTGACTCGTGTTTTTCCCGGTAAACCACTAGGAGTTCTCATAAACACATTAGACCACTACCTTAATTGCGATTTACTATGCTGTAAGTACTTTAAGTCCCGGGTGTGAAATTAAATTCTCCAACTGACTCGTGTTTTTTCCGGTAAACCACTTAGGAGTTCTCATAAACACATGAGACAACTACCTTAATGACTACTTACTATGCTGTAAGTACTTTAATGCTAGGGTATGGCATTAAATTCTCCAACTGACCTGTGTTCTTCCCGCTAAACCACTAGGAGTTCTCATAAACACATGAGACAATTACCTTAATGGCGACTTACTATGCTGTAAGTACTTTAATGCTCGGGTATGACATTAAATTCTCCAACTGACTCGTGTTTCTCCCGGTAAACCACTAGGAGTTCTCATAAACACATGAGACAACTACCTTAATGACGACTTACTATACTGTAAGTACTTTAAGACCCGGGTATGACATTAAAATCTCCAACTAACTCGTGTTTTCCCCACTAAACCACTTAGGAGTTCTCATAAACACATGAGACAACCACCTTAATGACGACTTACTATGCTGTAAGTACTGAAATGCTCGGGTATGACATTAAATTCTCAAACTGACTCGTGTTTTTCCCGGTAAGCCACTAGGGGTTCTCATAAACACATGAGACAACTACCTTAATGACGACTTACTATGCTGTAAGTACTTTAATGCCCGGGTATGACACTAAATTCTCCAACTGACTCGTGTTTTTCCGGTAAAGCACTAGGAGTTCTCATAAACACATGAGACAACTACCTTAATGACGACTTACTATGCTGTAAGTACTTTAAGGCCTGGTTATGACATTAAATTCTCCAACTGACTCGTGTTTTTCCCGGTAAAGCACTAGGAGTTCTCATAAACACATGAGACAACTAACTACCTTAATGACGACTTACTATGCTGTAGGTACTTTAAGGCCCTGGTGTGACATTAAATCCTCCAACTGACTCGTGTTTTTCCCGGTAAAGCACTAGGAGTTCTCATAAACACATGAGACAACTAACTACCTTAATGACGACTTACTATGCTGTAGGTACTTTAAGGCCCTGGTGTGACATTAAATCCTCCAACTGACTCGTGTTTTTCCCGGTAAACCACTAGGAGTTCTCATAAACACATGAGACAACTACCTTAATGGCGACTTACTATGCTGTAAGTACTTTAAGTCCCGGGTGTGAAATTAAATTCTCCAACTGACTCGTGTTTTTTCCGGTAAACCACTAGGAGTTCTCATAAACACATGAGACAACTAGCTTAATGACTACTTACTATGCTGTAAGTACTTTAATGCTCGGGTATGGCATTAAATTCCCCAACTGACCTGTGTTCTTCCCGCTAAACCACTAGGAGTTCTCATAAACACATGAGACAACTACCTTAATGGCGACTTACTATGCTGTAAGTACTTTAATGCTCGGGTATGACATTAAATTCTTCAACTGACTCGTGTTTCTCCCGGTAAACCACTAGGAGTTCTCATAAACACATGAGACAACTACCTTCATGACGACTTACTATACTGTAAGTACTTTAAGACCCGGGTATGACATTAAAATCTCCAACTAACTCATGTTTTCCCCACTAAACCACTTAGGAGTTGTCATAAACACATGAGACAGCCACCTTAATGACGACTTACTATGCTGTAAGTACTGTAATGCTCGGGTATGACATTAAATTCCTAAACTGACCTGTGTTTTTCCCGGTAAGCCACTAGGAGTTCTCATAAACACATGAGACAACTACCTTAATGCCGACTTACTATGCTGTAAGTAATTTAAGACCCGGGTATGACATTAAATTCTCCAACTGACCTGTGTTTTTTCCCGCTAAACCACTATGAGTTCTCATAAACACATGAGACAACTAACTTAATGACGACTTTCTATGCTGTAAGTACTTTAATGCCCGGGTATGACATTAAATTCTCCAAATGACTCGTGTTTTTCCCGGTAAACCACTAGGAGTTCTCATAAACACATGAGACAACTACCTTAATGGCGACTTACTATGCTGTAAGTACTTAAGGCCCGGGCTTTATAGTTAACCACTATTAGGTACAATTAATGCAAATTAATTGTTCTTTCACACTAGCCGTGTGTGTAGAGCTAGAGTGAAAAATTCAGTGCCATAGCCGGGATTTGAACCACGGATCTTCTGGTCTTTCTACTAAAATACACTCGTTTCGTGTGGCTTGCGCTCTATCGCATACAGGAAGGGAGAGCTGGAAGTCACTTGATGCTTGGATGGCAAACATACATACATTTAAACATACATACATTTTAAACATACATTATATGGGCCATGTCCTGTAACAAAATGAAAAAATTATTTTCTTGGTTTTATAGTGTCGACGAGATTGGGTAAGAGGCTACCTAGAACACGTAAAGAACTGTCAACGACCAAGTGTACAAACTCCTGGACAAGAAAACCAATAAAATTTCATATCATTTTGTTATATAATGCACTTCTTGTTTCATTTCAGTGAACAGCTAAAGAATTCTTGACTGCCAAAGGAAATGCTGGTTAAGAATTTGCACAATGGTGGTTAAGAAGGTGTGAGCAGAGAAATTAGACTACTAAATTATTTTATATTAAAAACTTCAACACACAGTTCCATCACTTTCACTGCATAATAAAACTATAAACAGAAGTAATATTTCAGAGAGTAGTCTTTCATTGAGTGACTTATGTGACAGACATTCAGTTGTATGTCATGGCCTGAGAGGTTTACACTTGTCATCTTAGTTAAAAACGTTCAGAAAGTACATTGCTTAAAGCGTTAACAATTTAAAGTAAGTCATTACCCAAACTGAACATTAAGCAAATCATATTTCAGAATCAGAAAACTACATGAAAAGTTGTCCTATTGGAAGATACACTGTGTATTACATTTTATTTTCAAAACTGCTTATTGTCTATTTTCAGCATTTATTACTGTGCATATACATATCATAAAGCATTTACAAATTCGACGTTGCAATATTCTTATGTGGCAAAGACAAAATCAAACTTAGGTGAATTTTAAATGAATAATATAATTTTTATATAGTCAATAACTTTCATTGTAATTTATTCTGCGCTTGTAAATGATAATTCACCAGAAATGATTAAAAGTATACAAAAATATTGCCATTTATTAAGTTTATGCCTTCAATAGCTGACACTGTCTCATGTAGTAATGTATGTGATATAGAACTTTTCAAATTTATATTAAGTATAAGAATTAACAGAGCTTCTTTGTTATCTTTTCAAAGAGATAGTGCTATTTATTGTACGTAGCTGTTGGTACCTTCATTTACAATAAATGTATACATTTATTTAATCCACTTTTCTTCTGGGGAACTTTTCAAAATTCTCTGTACTAAGAAATGCATTGCGCACAACCTTATGGCACCCTTTCCTTTTTCACGTAACTACAGAACCAGTAATTTAGTGTAAAGTTACCTTTCTTGTAATTATTACAGTAAACATTTCGGGAATTCCAACTTGAGAGAAAGGGAATACAGATTTATTGTATAACTTCAGGAGCACCCAGTGATCTCACACTCTCGTTTATTAAAGTTGTAATTAATTGATTTTTAAAACAAAATTATATATTTGCAAGAGGAATGTCAAACATATAATACTTTGAAGAAGACATAGTTATCCATATTTAACAGGAAAAAGGTCAAGTTCACAAGTGGATTCTTGAGCTATTTTTTCACAAATTAATTGGTCAGATTCTTTCGAAATCACATCTCGCATACTGATGAAAAGTTTACTGCATATTTCGTCAGCGTATTTAACGCGTATTATTCTAATATGAGGTAATTGAAATGTGCCGTAAACTAATCATCAGTGTGCGACATGTGACTTCCAAAGAAATTGGATACTTTCACTCACTGAACACGAGAAGGAAAGAAGGGGGGAAGCGGATATACCATAACTCCGTCGAAATAGAGGCTCACTACAGAAACGTTAGTTCCAACGGGTCCCAGGAGGTGCGCCTATGCAGCTTCAACCGCCACCGCGGAGATAGCATGTTGTAATAATCTCTGGTTATTTCATAAATCATATTTAATTAAATTTATATAATCTATTTAATAGACAAGAGGATGCTCACAAATAATTTTTGTAGAGGATCATTTCATAAAATATACGAATAAAACATATTGAATTTCTCAAACTTATATAGGTTTCTGAAGACCTTTGTTTCAAAATACAATTTACAATGATCCTCTATTTTGATTTTTATATATACTGTAGCTCCAATCCGCTATCCTTCACATGGAAAAGGCGCTCTCCGACCAAAAGAAACATTACTAACTTACTTCCATGTAAATTTTGCTAATAACTGAGATATACTAATATATACATAGGTGTAATGACCTGCGCGCCATCTGTAATGTCCTACGTGTACTTCCTGTTGCGTGAGATTTCCCTGTCGCTGAGGTCGGACTCACAACGCGGGACATATGAACTGCAGGTTTTAAACTTTTTTTTTTTTTTTCGTAGCCTTTCTCTTTGATGTTTGTACTCTACCCAAATATCCAGTTAGAATTTCTTGGTAGTTCTCTCTGAAGATCTTTGTTCTGAGTGCTCTTTGTATATCTGGTAAGAGTTAGAAAAAATAGTACTACATAGAAAATGTAGATCTTGTTAAAATTTACAATTTATATCATTGAAGTTTTTTCGTGGAACGAAGAATATGGTAGATCATCCTTGTTATTTTTCTGAATTTATCACTTTTGTAACTTTTTTACAGTGCATTTTATTGTTATGTTTCAATATCTCGTATAATGTGTCTAAAATGAGTCAAGGTTTCTAATTTATAATATTGGTACTTTCAGTAGGTCCATTTAGGTTTTCCTTGTATAATAACTGTAGTAAATTGCCATTTTGTTTATTATTTGAACTGCAACTAGTTAACATATCTGTTTAAAACGACAATATGAATCATTACTTTGTACAGTAGTAATGGAGTTAATATAATCTTAAAGATTTCTTGTAGAACCTTTCTTCTCTTCCTACACTTTCTTGATTTTGTCACACACTTTTATATTGAGTTGAACGTCCACCAATATCCCCTCATTTCTTACATCCTTTGTCAATAGATACACCTCACAGATTACAGTGATACTGTGTGTACAGAGATGCACATTAATTTGAAACTCTATACTTTCTGGACATGTTCTCTTCTATTTCCATTTCTATTATATTAATATTTGCTTAATAGCTGGCTCCTTTTGTAATACTCAAAACACTGTAACAATCGGAAAGCATAATACTTCTATTTATTTTGTTGTTCCTAGCCCTTTTACCGATGTGGACGTCATATAACGTCCAAGTTAAAATGCCCCAAACCGATATGGACGTGTATAGACGTTCTTCGCATACATGCATTTAATGCTCATTTAACGATAATTATTTTAATCTTCTTATTTTACAATAAATTTAAATTAATTCTCTAATGGATGCAAAAAATTCCTAAAGGTTTCTTTTAGAATTGTACACCTCCAAATCTGGATAAACACCCAAGGGCACAGCTGCAGATTCACAGAACAAAATATTGGTTTCCTTGCGAACTTCTTTTTCGCAACACAGTAGAGATTTTCGAAACGGTTGCGACTTATTTGGTTGTGGGTGGTATCCTTTTAGGAATGTGTTTTCTCTCAAGTATGAGGGGTGATGTCGTGGTGAATTTCTTACCCCCCAGTATAAAGAGGCCTCTGAGTATTATAGTACTCAATTAGGTTACGAGCTATTTTCTGGCGGAAGTACAGGTAGGTGAATGTCTTGCATGAATCTACAGCTCTGAAAATTACTAAACAATTGTGCATGGTTACATTGGAGTAGCTAACATGGCATCTGTAGACCAGTACACGTCACTGCTACCTATATCCTAAACATCTCCTTCATAATCACACAACAAATCTTCCAGATTTTCTACAGTAATATCAGAAGACTGTACACATCATACCCAAGCTAATTTATTTGCTACATTACCGGGATAAGCCATGGTTAACATTGAAATTTCACAATGTTTAAATGTACCATTCATTTAGCTCTTGATAGCTATAAGAAATAACTCTGAACACAGAGAGAGTATAAATAACTAAAATACTGAGCGAAAACAGCTGAATAAGGCTACTAGAAACTTTGTAATAACAGACGCTGACAGAGAGTTTTCTTTCCAGTGTGTGTGTGTGTGTGTGTGTGTGTGTGTGTGTGTGTGTGTGTGTGTGTGTAACGCAACATATACTCGTATGACTTTCGCTTGGTATAGCATAAATAAACTAAAAGCTAAAACCTTGAACCGGAGAAGTCGCTTGCGTAGCTATACATACATTCGTTCCTGTACACACATAACAAAACTATTCAAATATTAGGCGCGTTCGGCACAAAGAATGGCTTTTGCTACAGTGAAACAAAGTAGTTAAATTTCAACGATTTATTAATGTAGTCTCTACTTTATTGTTACTGTAGATGTATACTACCTTTAATGGGTTTTAAAACAGTTTTTGTTTCGTTTAAATAACTTATTAAATGGAGAAGATATAGAATTGTATTTAAGATGCATTTTTACAGCATTTAACAATTTAAATGTTTTGTTGTGTTTACCGGGTATCCGTTTCCGGCCCCTGAAGGGCTTAAATGGCCATCGGTGAAGCGGCTAGTATATGAGATGGCTATTCGAATGACAATAGTTTCAACTCAGTATGTGTTGATGTTAATGCTATCTTCAATATTATGAACATAAGGTGCTGTTCCCATACGCTCTTCTATGTGGTGTGATGGTAGCGTGAAAAGAGATGCTAATCTTAATGATCTTAATCCCTAATACCAAGTACGTGCACTGCTATGTTCACGATTTAAATCTTACAATAGGACAGGCTTGTTGCGAAATCACAAAATCAGTTAAGTTATATTTCGGCAACATTGGTGGATTCACACTAGATTTCTCCTTTTCACCAAAAAACAAAATAACATGGAACCTTCGGTCAGTGTTTGTGAACGGCGTTCAAGAAAATAAGATTTAGTCATTACAGTGTTTTGAGAAGAATGAGCAGGAAAATGGGCGGAATGACGTAAGAGATTAAATGTCATAGCCGGGATTTGAACGTAGAGTCATAGACTGTTATTCAATATATAAAAATATTGAAACAAGTTCACAGTTTTAATAACTTGGTGAACAAAATTCATGTGCCTAACCTAGATCGACTGGTAAATGCATACAGATCCGTCCACCGGTCATGATGTCATCTGTAAGCCTTTATGTTACCTTATAGGTATTTAAGTGACACATTGCAATAAGTTAATAACCGAAATTGGTTAAATTGATCAGACTTATACAATTTTGTGTATACTTTCGTTCCGAAACCAATGAAAGATATTCCTCTATATTAATTGTTCTATATATAACAGATCAAATCTTATATAGTTCATACTCCTTATGGGTTTTGCTCCATAACAAAGTAATAATGTTTTCGTGTTTTGGAAAATGTCTCTAATTAATAAGACACATTAATATATAGTTAGAAATTGCGATTTACCTTTCATCTGTAATGTTCTAGGTGTACTTCGTGTTGCATGAGATTTCCGCTGTGTCGCTGTGTTCGCAAGCTCTCAGATAACAGGCGGGACGTCTGAACTGCACGTTTATAACGTGTTGCCCCCGCCCCAATGGCTTTGTATTTCATGTTGAACATTACTTTCTGTACCACGAACGTCAGGGTAGATAGAGCAGGGATTGTACTCTACCCAAAAGTATAGTTAATATTTCATGGTGAATCTCTCAGAAGAATTTTGTTCTGAGTAACCATTGCGTATCTCGTAAGAGTTATGAATTATTCGACTACATGATGACTGTTCTACAGTAAACCGTAATCCAGTTACTTAACCAAATACATCCGCAGAAATTTGAGTATTCCCTTATTTTTTTTATTTTGTACATAACTTTTTATTTATTATAGATGTTTATTTTTGCAAAACAATCCAGTTGTTTTTTCTTAAAAATAATATTAATTCGAATGCATTCTAGTAATCTTGAGGCATTGTTTATTAGAAGTCATTAATTCTGTGTACCCTAAAATTTGGATTTCAACTTGAATTAAAAATAAATCAACAGCTAGTGTGAAACTTTTCACATTTGATACAAAATGGGGCTCAATAAAAATCCTTGCGGTAAGCCTGCATTTGTTATTGTAATATCATACAATACATGTGGCCGCCGCGGCAGCGTAGGTGATAGCGTATCTGTCTCACGCCCAATAGGTCACGAGTGCGAATCCCGATCAGGGTGAGTTACCCGGATAAGTTTTTCCCAGGGTTTTCCCTTATGCTGAAAGACAAATGTCTGGTAACTCTAAGCTCTATGGACCCTGGGATCATTTGAGCTTCATTTCAGCCATTCCATTCATTGTCCGATGTGACTTAAAAAGTTAAAGGACTTAAATCACAAAAAATGGTAAAGATTTTGAGGTCGTGTATTAAACTTAGTATTTAAAAAATAGGTTCAGACTGAAGAGATTAAATGCCATAGCCGGGATTTGAACTCAGAGACATAGATTGTTATTCAATATATACAAATATTGGAGCAAGTTTCCAGTATCAATAACTTGGCGAACAAAATTCACGTACCTAACCTAGGTTGTCCTAAATGGTAAATGCATATATATCATATAAATACTTCCCCAGAAGAACCTGAGCATATAGATCTGTCCACCGTTCAGCAACTCATCTGCAAGATGCTGGGTTCTTTCTTAAAGAGTGTTTAATTGGATTTATATCACAAATGTGTGCAATAATGGAAATAATAGTTACTCAGAAATGCATTTGAAGTCAGAAATGGCCATAAAAAGACGAAACTTAAGGCTTTTTATTTGTAACTTATTTGCCTGGTGCCGGTACATTGGACCCGGCTAACAGGCTTATATTTACACTGCGGCTATCTTGCACACACACACACACACACACACACACACACACACACACACACACACACACACACACACACACCTGGGAATACCACGTACGTCCTAATATCACATGCACTACACTGTACAGACTTGGCTATTGTACAATATTTACAATTTACGCAGTTATGCTGCGCTGCAGCGGGTAGCTGACTCCTGGGATGCCGATGATGGCGGCCTCTGCCGGCGAGCGTGTCCTGGGCCAGGAAGGGTTGAGCGCGCATAATTTTGCAGTCGTGTTGTTTTTTTATTTTTGTTTTTCTTCAATATGCTTTGATTCTGGCGTGTTTTTGGTGCTTGGGTTCGCCTTTCCCAATATTGTGTATGGTGGGGTTTTTATGGTGTCGGAGGCGCGCCCGGATGGAAGAGGCTCGTTTATTGATGGCCTCGTTGATGTAAGGGACGTGGGTTTCTTGCTGAATGGTGGCAGTTGTTGTTCGGATAGGAGCAGACAGGATTTTGCGTAGGGCTAGGTTTTGTAGGGTTTGGAGATACTTTAGGACAGTTTTGCAGGCGTAAGCGCAGACCACGCAGGCGTACAGGACCACGGATAAAATAAAGGATCTATAGAGAATGATCTTCGAGTGCAAAACTTGACCATCGACCGTTAGGTCCATTGCCAAAGGGCGCCGCTTTCTAAAATGTATAAGCTGGCATTTGTTCGCATTAATTTTGATTTTCCAGTCATGAAGCCATGACAGAAAGCGATCAATATACCGCTGCATCTCTAAAAGTCCATAACGAGGATTTTTATGATGGTTGTATATTGCAGTGTCGTGAGATTACATTGCAACTTTCCATCTGGCGTCTACAGGGAAGTCGTTGGTGAACAGTATGTACAGGAAGGGAGACATAATGACCCCCTGTGGTACGCCAGCCTGCATCACTCTCTCCTTTAAGGAGGAGCGACCCACTTGGACGTAGAAACGCCGATTTCCTAAGAAATTATGCAGCAATGGTGGAGAATTTTGGAGGCTCGGAAACTCTGGGTGCAGTTTGTAAATCAGGCCATTGTGCCAGCACAGAGAAAATGCGGCTTCTACTTCCAAAAATAGCGCCAACGTTGAAGCCCCATTGTTAAATTGCTCGGTGACGTCATCTGCTAATCTTAAGAGCTGGAGGTCTGTTGAATATCCTTTTCTAAAGCCAAAATGCGAGTTAGAAATGTCAATCGACGAAATTTGATTTTGAAGTATGGCGTGAGACGACTTTTAAGACTGAAAGACAAGCATTTTTGCAAGGTATGTGTGCTGGTTTTAAAAAATCACAGTAGAAAAGAACAAAGGCTGACCAAACTTGTCTTTCATTACAACTTGTATTTTTGCATGCCTTCATTTCCTTATTTATATGACGTTTACTAAAGGTTTAAATGTGACGGGATGACACCGCCTATGACCTATGGTGCGAAACCATTACCCAATTAGAGTGAGGGGGAAGGTAGTTGGACGCGGAGTGATACATGTCAGCGGGGCAAGGTTATATGAAACAGAGATTAAACAGAATCTAACGTTGAGCAGCTCATCAGATAGCGAAACAGAGCTAACCTCTAGCAGGAGAGCTTTGTTCTGCAAGGGACACATTAGCCTATCATTTATATTGTTGTTATTATTATTGCTGTAACTTTGGTGATTATTCTGATTATTATTGTTATTGCTGCTGTTGTCCATCTTCTACAACAAGATGGAACTTTCAGTCCCGGGTTGTGAACGGCATTTTCATGAAAACAAATATTATTTATTACAGTGTTATGAGAAAAATAAGCAGGAAAATGACTGGGATGATGTAACAATTGGGGAAGCCTTTTGGTTTGAAGAATTTACTGTTGCTTAAATATGTATTGGGTATTGGTGCATTTCTGCTATTTCAAATGTTTTTGGCAATGATATTAAACGTGACCTGTTTCAAAAGGTATAACCCTGTTTTACTTTCAGTACTATCATCTTCATTTCTGCCCCCCCCCCCACAAAAGAAGTAGATCTTGTAGTAAATCGCAGCTTATGTATGATACATTTTTTCTGTAGGTAATAATTTCAGAGATATTCCTCGTTATTTCCTTGAATGTATCAGTAGATATTTATCTGTTACACAAATGCAAGTCGATATTGGGTTGTAGCTGTGAATGATCTGTGTTCCAGGCATGTATTCGATATCTAGATATCAATGGAAATTTGTTTTGTAGTCACTGAATAAAAAACGTTTAAGTCAAATAATTGAGGTACTTTTAAATTAAACTTATAATTTAAAACGTATAGCCGAACTGAAAATTTAAGACTTAGCTGGGATTTAAACATAGAATCAAAGATTGATATTGGATATAAAAGTATTGACAAGTTTCCAGTTTC
Source organism: Mantis religiosa (assembly GCA_030765055.1). Classification (NCBI taxonomy): domain Eukaryota; kingdom Metazoa; phylum Arthropoda; class Insecta; order Mantodea; family Mantidae; genus Mantis; species Mantis religiosa. The sequence continues at coordinate 149,743,610 of CM060958.1, read as the reverse complement.
AATAATTTAGTGTGCTAAGTTTGTTGAACGGAGACAGAGAAATACAAAACAAGACGAACATAACTCATGCAAATGAATGTTGTATCCCCTTATGGAATGTTTAATCACAGAACTGTTTATTTGTAAATTTATCACAAATATATACGTGAATTATATTGCCGTAACTACTTTAATTGACGTTAATTACGAACTGGAGGGGACGTAACTAGGTAGCATTAAAGAGTCATTTCGAATGGCATAAGAGGCTTTGGTACACGAAAATACCATTTTATTAACTGACATCTAAATTACAATTTTAAAAAAAAATTGAAAGTTTCTTTGGTTTAACACATTTAATAAGCTTTTAAGTTCAATTACAATAAATAAGAAGACATTTACCTTTGAGTTGGATCTAGAGAAATGTGGTTTCACTATCGTGCTATACATTTGTACATTTTTACGACTACATCATTAAAACGTCCGTTTCTTATGAAGGTTTACAAAGAAGAGCCACGCTATTTGAATCTCGTGGACTATACATGAATCTATGCTCACTCCGGGTCCGTACATAAAATAGAAAAGAGAGTATAGCTACCGTAGCTTCACCAAAATAAATGAATGGTAAACCTGAAGAAACTATATAGCAATAAATATATAAACAAAAGTTGTTGAATTTTTCATACTTATACAAGTTTCCGTGGACTTCCGTTCCATTATAAAAAATTTATATTTCTCTTTATTGATATCTTATATACTATATACATTAGTCTACAAAGGCTGTCATTAAGCACGCGCTTTTCTATAGAGCAAGGCATTACTATTTTCATATTTGAAGAAACGTGCTTAATAAACAAGAAATATTGATATATACAGGAATAATGTGACCTGCGTGTCATCTGTAGTGAGCTAAATGTACTTTGTGTTGCATGAGATTTCCACTGTGTCGCTGTGGTCGCAATCACTCTGCGTACAAGCGGGTTGTTTGAACAGAAGTTTTACTGTGTTTTCCCCATTACTTTCTATTTTGTGTTGAATAATACTTTCCATACCACGAACGTACACAGGAGGTAGAGGAGGAATTGTACAGTTAGAATTTCACTGTAGTACTCTCTGAAAATCTCGGTTCTTAATGCCTTTTGTATATATGGTAAGAGTTAGATAAAGAAATATTACTACATGGAACACATAGATTTTTCTGAAACACACTATTTATATCACATACATTTTTTCATACAATCAACCATATTGCAGATATCCCTTTTTATTTGTCTGATTTTGTCAGATTTTTTTTTTTTTTTTTTTTTGATTGTGGAATTAAGGACCATTTTTGGTCTTGCTATCTGATGATTATATAGTTTAGAAAATCTTTAAATTTGCAATGATTTCTAATTGCTTCCTTCCTTTTGTTTTCAGCTTACTTGCAGTCAGTGTTATATGTATCCAGAAATGCAGTAGGTTCTTTATAAAACATATTAAAAGCTTATTCGTCCCTTACCACTCCTTCAGTAGATTACAATTGATCTTTAAGTCGCTCAAGCTTAACAAAGATGGCAAGTGATCACTGCCTAGGTTATACTCATTCCAGTAGATCGTGGATATTAGTTCATTGTAATTAAAACATAGAACTGATGTTTGAGGAAGTGAAAGCAATCTATCATTTAGTACACACATATCTAATATAGCTAACCAGTTAAGTAGACGAATGTTCAGACTTATAATTAAAATCTCTACAGATTAAATGTTCTTGCTTACTGTTTAACAAAGTGTATGTCCTGAAAAGCTGTTTGAACTTTGGATGATATTAAAAATGTTACATGTCTAATTAACACATTATTCACTGCACTGTCCGTTCGGGGTTTCCTGTTAAACAGTAATTTGAAAGAATCACATTCAACTCATATCCTACCTCCATGTTTGTTCTTATCACATAGTACTGTTTTATACCTTGAAGCATTACATTTGATTCCTGGTTTTAATCATGATACCGAACAAGTGTATATCACTATGGTATAACGAATGTTGAAATTTGTTTCCTTTTAGATAGACTTCTAAAATTGCAAAACTGTACTTTTATATTACTTTGAGTCCATCCTTCTCTTTTGAAGATAGTTCATATGTTACTAACATAAACAGTACTTAAACTAAATTCTGAGCACTTTGATTAATCTTTATGTGTAACAGTATCTTTATAAGTTTATTTATACTTTGAACGGACAGACTGTCATTAAGGTTAGAGAGGCTAGGCCCTACCACGATATTACGTAACGTATGGGCATTTTTCAATTTGAAGAAAAAATTAATTTTATATTTTATTGAGTTCTAGTAATTAATACACGCAATAATGTATTATACCGCGATATTATATCGCAGCCGTGAGCTTGCAACCCACCGTGTAGCGCATCACCAAACTTCTTGCCTCTAATGTCCTATTTCACCAACAGATGTTAAATTCGACATTAACAAGTGTAACGTAACAATTGTCACAGCGCTATAAATAATGTTAAATTTCTTGCATTTCAGCAACCTGTTTTCTTAAAATGCTAACAAACCTGTGTTAACGCTAAGAAACATGTAAATATCACAGCTATAAAGGCCATGGATGATTTTCTGAACGTTCTCTGATGCGTTTTTGTTTTATTTTCGTCTGTTCAAATGGCGGATGAACAAAATCATAAATAAAGCCGTGAGAGAAATTTCTGATCGACGGAGAAAGAATTGTTAATTGAAATGGTGACTAAGTGTAAGGATATTGAGGAAAATAAGAGGACGGATGCAGTGAATGTAGACGAGAAAGATGTCACGGGGGAAATATTGGAAATGAATTTAATTCAAATGCATGTGTCACTACTGCAAGCACCAAACAACTTGTCAGTATTACGTAAATTTAAAACGAGGTGCGAAGAACAAGTGCCTTAAACGTTTCAAGACGGGAGGTGAACAATGTATTATCCATATAATTCAGTGAATTATAAAATCGCAAAGTAATTAATACTTGAAGCAAAGGCGAGATCGGCATATTCCTTTTTATATATATTCTAACTCATTATTAAGTAAATTTAAAACGAGGAGCGAAGAAGCACAAGTGACTTGAACGTTTCAAGATGGCAGGTGGACAGTGTATTATCCACATAATTCAGTGAATTACAAAATCGCAAGGTTACTAATACTTGAAGCTAAGGCGAGATAGTCATATACCTTTCGATGTATGTTCTAACTCAGTATTACGTAAATTTAAAACGAGGAGCGAAGAAGGGCAAGTGCCTTAAAAGTTTCAAGACGGCAGGTGAACAATGTATTATCCACATAATTCAGTGAATTATAAAATCGCAAGGTTACTAATACTTGAAGCAAAGGCGAGACCGCCATATTCGTTTCGATGCATGTTCTAACTCAGTATTACGTAAATTTAATCTCTCTTGTACTTCCGCAGTAACCTTCACAGCAACATGTTTCGACAGTCTATACCTCCGTAAAACAATTTTCTTCGGATAGTTCCTCAAAATCATTTCTCCTCATAGGCCGTACTCTATTACGTATGCCATTTAGACGATCTTAAATATAACAAATCGACATCAACAGCTGAGTTCATGCTCGCCATCTTGAATATTTACAATTGTTAATGACTTAACATTAGAAATTGGGCGCGTTAGTTTAACATGAGATTTAACACTTGTGTTACGGTAACACTAGTTGGTGAAATGCAATTTTTGTTTTAACTATTGCTAAACTCGTGTTAAGTCTTAACATTTGATGGTGAAATCGGGCATAAGTGCCGGATTATATGGGAAAGCGGTCACTACTTAGCTCTCTACAGACTCCGACAGTCACATCTCACTGCCTCCCTTGCTCCGCTGCTCACCTCTTCCTACATCGCTCACAGTAACTCAGGAAGCAAGGAAGTTGCGGCTCGTTAGATAAAGTTTAGCATTCCTTTGACTGTTGCTAGAATACTAATTGTTAGGTGGACAAAGTAGTGCAGTTTTAAAATAAAAAGAGAGGATTATTTATTGAAATATCCCTATCATGTCTTAAAAGTTAGAGGAAGAAAGGTAAATTAAAGTATTAAGTGCTAATAATCCAAGCGATTTTACATTCACGCAACAAGATTGCAAAGACAGAGGACTTTGTGTAACAGATGGCTTAGTCAGAAATCGTGGCTAACTACAAATCAGAAGAAACAATGTGTGCTTTGCCTTTACTGTTAGTTATTTGGTGATGAAGGTAGACGGCTGGTTGTATGGATCTGAGTCATTTGAGTGAAGGAATTGCAAATCATTAAGCAAGTGCATTTCAGTTTAAAATTATCTTGAATTTAAATTATTGGGAACTGTGAACGTTGCTGTTAAGACTGATACTTCGCCTGTAATATTAATCTAGAAATACAATGAACTAACTGCTCAAAATACACTCCTGGAAATTGAAATAAGAACACCGTGAACTCATTGCCCCAGGAAGGGGAAACTTTATTGACACCTTTCTGGGGTTAGATACATCACATGATCACACTGAGAGAACCATAGTTACATAGACACAGGCAACAGAGCATGCTCAATGTCGGCACTAGTACCGTGTATATCCACCTTTCGCAGCAATGTAGGCGATCGTAGACATGCTGGATGTAGTCCTGTGGAACGGCTTGCCATGCCATATCCAGCTCGCGCCTCAGTTGGACCAGCGTTCGTGCTGGACGTGCAGACCGCGTGAGACGACGTTTCATCCAGTCCCAAACATGCTAAATGGGGGACAGATCCGGAGATCTTGCTGGCCAGGGTAGTTGACTTACACCTTCTAGAGCACGTTGGGTGGCGCGGGATACATGCGGACGTGCATTGTCCTGTTGGAATAGCAAGTTCCCTTGCCGATCTAGGAATGTTGGAACGATGGGTTCGATGATGGTTTCGATGTACCGTGCACTATTCGGTGTCCCGCCGACGATCACCAGAGGTGTTCGGCCAGTGTAGGAGATCGCTCCCCACACCATGATGCCGGGTGTTGGCCCTGTGTTCCTCGGTCATATGCAGTCCTGATTGTGGCGCTCACCTGCACGGCGCCAAACACGCATACGACCCTCATTGGCACCAAGGCAGAAGCGACTCTCATCGCTGAAGACGACACGTCTCCAATCGTCCCTCCATTCACGCCTGTTGCGACACCACTGGAGGCGGGCTGCACGATGTTGGGGCGTGAGTGGAAGACGGCCTATCGATGCGCGGGACCGTAGCCCAGCTTCATGGAGACGGTTGCGAATGGTCCTTGCCGATACCCCACGAGCATCAGTGTCCCTAATCTGCTGGGAAGTGGCGGTGCGGTCCCCTACGGCACTGCGTAGGATCCGACGGTCTTGGCGTGCATCGTGCGTCGCTGCGGTCCGGTCCCAGGTCGATGGTCACGTGCACCTTCCGCCAAATCTGGCGACAACATCGATGTACTGTGGAGACCTCACGCCCCACGTGTTGAGCAATTCGGCGGTACGTCCACCCGGCCTCCGGCATGCCCACTATACGCCCTCGCTCAAAGTCCGTCAACTGCACATACGCTTCACGTCCACGATGTCGCGGCATGCTACCAGTGTTAAAGATAGCGATGGAGCTCCGTATGCCATGGCAAACTGGCTGACACCGACGGCGGCGGTGCCCAAACGCTGCGCAGCTAGCGCCATTCGACGGCCAACATTGTGGTTCCTAGTGTGTCCGCTGTTCGGTACATGTGATCATTGCTTGTACAGCCCTCTCGCAGTGTCCGGAGCAAGTATGGTGGGTCTGACATACCGGCGTCAATGTGTTCTTATTTCCATTTCCAGGAGTGTAGATACATAACGAAGGGTGATAAAGTGCATATAGTTTTGCGTAATCGATGATCCACCATTGCGGGGGCACAACGAAAACACAGGAATTAGTTGGTAAACAGAATTGATTACTGGATTGTATGTATAAAGTGTACTATGTGTAATTCTTGAAAGACACAAATACTGATGATTATGTTTATCTGAAGTTTGACGAAAGCACGGGCATAGATTGCCGCAGTCAATTGCTCATCATTTTACGATACATTAAACCCGTTGATAGGTTTATTTCTTTTGTAGAGCCTCGTAATCGAGCAATCAGCCATCTCAGTCCTTTTTTGATAAATAAGTTTTAATATTTTAATAATAAAGTAAAGCTCATAACTCAAGAATACGATGGTCCCGCGGTAATGAGAGGTATGCAAGTGAGTGTTACAACTTTAATGCAAGACTCTTCCTCTTGTGCCAAATATGTACACTGCTATGCTTACCAATTAAATTTTTTTACACGAAATGTTTGTTCCAAAACCATAAAATCAGTTAAGTTATATTTCGCCAACATTGGTGGACTCACAACATTCTTATCTTTTCCACAACGCAGTGATCTGTTGTGTTTACTTTGCAACAAACGCATTCGAGCTACTTCTACAACAAGATGGAACCTTTAGTCACGGCATGTGAACAAAGTTAATGTAAAAACTTTAGTTATTAAAGTGTTTTGAGAAGATTGAGCAGGAAAATGGGTGGGATGATATAAGAATACGGGAAGCTTTTGGTTTGAAGGGATTACTGTTGGTGTGATGACACATTTCTGCTATTGCAATGTTTTCGGCAAAGAAATTAATGGTGATATGTTTCAAAAGTTATAACCTCACTTTCCTTTCATTACTATCATCTTCATATTTGGCATCAACAAATGAAGTGCTCACGATCTAAGAATGAGGCAAAATATTACTGAACATTTATGGTGCCTCTTGTAGTAACACAGTTTGTGTCTGTTACACTTTTTCCATAGTTAACTACTTCAGAGATATTCCTTTTATTTGCTTGAACGTTTTGTAATTTGTAATTTACGTCCTCCAAAGTTAAATCACATAGGACGATGAATGGAATTGGTGAAATGATGCTCAAATGAGCCCGGGGTCCATAGAGCTTAGAGTTACCCGACATTCGTCTTTTAGGTTAAGGGAAAACCTCGGAAAAACCTGATCTAGGTAACTCACCCTGACCGAGATTCGAACTCGGGACCTCTTGAACGTGAGGCAGACACGCTACCACCACGCTACCGAGGCGGGCAGAAACGTTTCAGTAGATACCTATAGGTGACGTGTCTGCTTCACGTTCAAGAGGTTCCGAGTTCGAATCTCGATCAGGGTGTTACATGTATATGGTTTTTATGGGGTTTATCCTAAAATAAAGTGTGTAGTAACTCTAAGCTCCATGAAACCTGGGCCCATTTGAGCATAATTTCACCCATTCCATTTATCGTCGGATATGACTTAAAAAGTTAAAGGACGTAAATTACAAAAAAAAAAAAAAAAAAAAATAAAAAAAAATAGTAACGATTTTGAGGCCTTGCAGTATTAAAAACATAGGTTCAGACTGAAGAGATTAAATGCCATAGTCAGGATTTAGACGTAGAGTCATAGATTGTTATTTAATATTTAAAAATATTGGAAGAAGTTTCCAGTTATAATAACTTGGTAAACAAAATTCATGTACCTAACCTAGATCGACTGGTAAATACATAGAGATCTGTCCACCGGTCATGATGTCATCTGTAAAGTGTTGGGTTACGCTATAGGTATTTAAATGACACTAATGTGCACTTAAAATGGTGCTATTGTTACAAGTGCATGGGATTGCAATCAGTTTATAAACGAAATTCCAGAGGTCCAGAGGTAGTCCTAGTCGGGCGGGGCTTTCCCCGTCCGGGTGTCATATGCCGCAGTACCTAGCCGCTTTGCGGCTTAACCTGCGAAATGAACTAGTAGATCCATGTTCTGCTGGGGTGTTTGAATTTGTTTACTGTTTGAAATTTTGGAGAGGTTTGGAATGGGTTGCCCCTCTTTGTCGTGGGCAGCTGTACTTAATCGTTCTCCCTTTTTGGGAGACACGAATTAGTTTTTTGCCCCGTTTTGGATACGGGTTGTGTAGCACTTGTCCTTTGGCGTAGAAGTTGTTCCCAGAGACATCTGGGGTTTTCCTTGGGTTACCCAAGGGTTCCCAGGACGTCTCTCGGCAGTCTGAAGGACGGCAAGCGCCTTTGATCTCTCGGGTCATACCTTCCCAGGGAGTTCACTAAAGGGTTGGGGTGAATTTGGATTTTCTCGTACATTGATCGTGCCCTCTCGCGAATGACATCGACAATGTACGGGATCTGGGACTGCTCATGTAGGATATGAGCCGGGAATCTCCAGCCTGTATCGTAGATGATGCGTAGTGCCTTGTTCTGCAGCGTCTGGAGTCTGACGAAAGTGGTATTAGCCACTGTTCCCCAGATCTCACAGCCGTACAGAATCATAGGCGGAATGATCGCCCGATACAGTTGGAGTTTGAGACGGATCGGTATGGTTGATCTGAAGATAGGGTATAGGCTCCGGAGTGCGACGTGCCCCAGCTGGACCTTGCCCTTGACGTGCGGAACGTAAGTTAACTTGCGGTCCAGCGTCACCCCGAGATACTTCGCCGTTTGCACCCAAGGGATTCGACGGCGCCGTAAAACGAAGTTCTGCTGCAACCGGTTGGCTATGGTTTTCGCCAGGAGAATAGCAGAGCTCTTCTCCGGGTTAATTGCCATTCGCCATTTTGCGCTCCATTCGCCAATGGCCCGGAGCTGGGTTTGGATTTGCCGGAAGCTGTACCGTGTATTCCTATCGACTGCGAAGATCATGAGATCGTCCGCATACTGACAGGTTTGGGTGTTGTGATGAGTTGGGATGTCGGCCATGTAAGCTGCGAAGAGCGCCGGCGACAGCACGCTGCCTTCCGGTACTCCAGCGCCAATGGGCCGCTCGGTGGACAGCTTCCCCTCCATCTTTACTCGGAAGCTTCGGTTTCCGAGGAAACCGGCCACCAAGGAAATGTATGGACGGGGAATTTCATGCTCCAGGAGTTTGTAAATGAGTCCTTCATGCCAGGTAGTGGCGAATGCCTTCTCCACGTCGAGCAGCACTGCTACCGTTTTAGACCTTTCCTGGAAACCCAGGGAGGCCTTCTCGGCAACCCGCAGTAGCTGCTCGGTCGTGGAGTGGCCAGAACGGAAGCCAAACTGGTGTTCCGGGATTAGGCCCCTTTCCTCCAGATGAGGAAGGAGCCGGGAGAGGAGCAGTTTTTCGAATACCTTCGATAAAACTGGGAGAAGGCTGATTGATCTGTAACTGGAAGGAAAAACCGGATTTTTCCCCGGCTTTAAAACGCACACCACGCGCGCCTCCTTCCAGATAGCTGGAAAGTGGCGCATGTATAGGCACGCGTTATAAATCCGGGTTAAGTGAATCACGGCTCTTCGTGGAAGGTGCTTGAGCATTTCCGCTGTCACACGGTCCTGCCCAGGTGCTTTGTTGGTTCTTAGAGAGTTAAGCGTGGTCGCTAACTCTCTAGGGGTAACGATGGGAATGTGGAACTCCTCGTGGTCAGGGGGCGGAGCTTCTAGGAAGTCCTCCACCATCTGTTCCACGAGGTCAGCATGGTCATCGTCCATTGGCTCTACCCTGGGTTGGAATTGAGCCTCCAGATAATCTGCTAGCGCCTCTGCCTTTTCTTTCGACTCGTAGACGAGTCGACCTCTAGGGCTATGTAGGGGGTGCTGGTGTACGGTTTTGTCTTTCCGCAGGCTACGGACTATTCGCCATGGTTTTCTCTCCTGGAGATTGGTTTGCCTTAACATGTTTTCCCAGGCCTCTTTGCGGTGTGCTCTTAGGAGTCGTCTTGCCAGGGATTTGAACCTCTGGTGTACTTCTCCTATCCTGGGATGGCGAAATCTCTGCCACAGCTTTCTTACGGCGTTTTTAGCCCTTATGAGTTGTTTGATGGGTCCTGGGATATCTGTGGGGTTTGGCGTGTCTATTGGGATGCGGTGTGTGTGAGCACGGACCGCGTTGAGGATGGATGTGGAGAACTCCCTGGCTGCCGCCTCGAGCGATTCCACAGAGTCGATTCGAGGGCAGGCTTCCACGGAGTTTTGGATGTGAAGAATGGCGGCATCCCAGTCGACTTCATCCACCCAGTCAGCCGTTGCCAGAGCTGCGACGGTAACGTCTGAATTGATCACAACTGGGTTGTGGTCAGAATCCAGAGCATTCACCGCCGTGAGGTCCAGATGAAATGGAATATTCTTGGTGATTGCGAAATCTATGACGTCCGCCCTGCCACGAGGCGGGAAGTGCGTTGGACCCCGCGGGCCATGCGCATGAAGGGTTGGGTCTCCGCAGATGAAGCGGTAGATGCTCCTTCCCCTATCATTCTGGGTTCGGCTGTTCCATCCTGGGTGTTTGGCATTGAAGTCACCGGCTATGCACACTCGGTGGCCTAGGTTGAGGAGTGCCCTGTAATCCGCTTCATAGAAGGGATGGTTGGGCGGGTCATACACCGCCACAAGCACTACGTCTGAACCGCCCAAGGAGAGCCTTATGGCGGTCGCCTCCAAGTGTTGAAGCGGGGGGATGGTAATGGGAGTATGGGTGATGTGATTTTTGATGAATATAGCTGTACCGCCGCCCCGCCGGCTGACTCTATCGGCTCGGTGGACGGCGTAACTTGGCAGGTTAAATTGTACACCAGCATGCAGATGCGTTTCGCATACCATAAGGAGGTCAATCCCGTGGTCACTTACAAACTCCAAGATGCCCGGTCTCTGTTCCCGGACTCCGTTTGCGTTCCAGAACGCGGCTCTCAATGTTCGCTGAGTTCTTCTCAACGCCATTTACGAGCTGGAGTCAGGGAAGAGGAGCCGTGCAGTCTGTTGCAAAATGCTGTGCTTTTGCAGAGCAGGGATGCGGGGATCTGTCAGTTGCTCCCTGCAGCGCCTCAGAATGGGGAGGGAGCGATGAATTAGTTCGGCGAACCAGGCAGAAAGCTCATGGAACTCCGCCAAGTCCTCGTTTGAGACGCCAGTGTCCCAAATCGGCGCGGGTGTTGTAGCGAGGGGTGCCTCTCCCTCATTGGCTGTTGCTGCCACTGTAGCTGGAACTGGTAGAGGGGGGAGAGCAGTTGCAGCAGGGCCGCTCTGTCTCCCCGCAGATTCTTGGGCTGGTTGCCCGGCCGTTGCTGCCGCAGTTGCCGGCGGTTTCTCCCGCCGGGCTGCGGTGGCCTTCTTCTGGCGAGGAGGCCGCTGTGACTTTGCTGCAGATGCAGCTGGTGGTTGTTTGGCGGTAGATCCAGAGCTTACTGACTGGGTCGCTGCCGGAGTCTGGCTTGCCTCGGCCTGCTGCAGCACTTTTTCGTGCTTGCCCAGCGCCTGGGCAAAACTTACTCCAGGCCGAACCTGTGCTGGCTCCCTGTTTGCGTTCCTGCCCTGTCTTGCCTGCACAATGCGCAGTCTAGCGGGACAGCCGCCGTAGATGCCTATGTGGGCCTCTCGGCAGTTGGCACACTTTTTCTCCTCTCTGGGGTTCGGGCATTCGTTGACATGGTGAGGGCCTGAACATCTTATACAGGCGGTCTTCCTCTCGCACGCATGGCTCGAGTGGTGGAAGCCCAAGCATCTGTAGCATTGGGCTGGCCCCTCTCTGCCATGGTACGGTTCGATTCTGATCTTAGTGTTGTAGAGGTGGGACACCTCGTCAATTTTGGGGAGACCTTCTCCCTCCTTCTCCACTATTACGAGGAATAGTGGCATGGGGATCCTTACGGGCTCCTTGCCTTCCTCGCGGACTTGCCTGGTCAGCTGGACCACGGTACGCGGCGTAATGCCGTGTTCTTCCGCCAGGCCCACCTTTATGTCCTCCGGGTCGGTGTCAGAGCCAAGACCTCGGATGACTCTGCGCACCAGGTTAGGTCGCTGCAGCGAGAACGTGTGGAATTCTATCCCCGCTTCGCGCAGCACCCCCCTGGCGGCTTCATGGTCCTCCGGGGTCGTGGTCTTTAGGATCACCCGACTTGGAAAACGGGTGGCCTGTAAGCTAGCCTGGAGCTTGGCCCTCAGTTCCCTCATAACCTTTACGTGGTTGGGGAACGGGTCCGACACAATTGGCGGGATTCTGGCCGCCTTTTGTGTGCGGGAGCTCTTGGCGTCCGCATGCACTGCAGGGGTGCCGGGAGCAGCACCCTCCGGCTTCGAACCGGAGGGCCTCTTGCGCCTTCCCTGCACGGTGACAAAGCCTTCGGCATCTGTGTCGCTCTCCGGTAGGGGAGTTGTGACGCCCTGGAGGGGGGTGATGGTGTTGGAGCTCCCTGGTTTGGGGACTGGAGAGATCGGGACAGCTATCCCTTGGTTAAGAAGGCGGGAGGCCTTCTTCTGTTTCTTTTGTGCCTGGGCCTTGGCCTTCACGAGGTTCACCCGTGGGCCGGAAGAGGATGAGGATGCAGAGGTTCTACTAGTCATCTCGCCAGGACTTACCTGGCGGCTGGTACTTGGCTTGTCTGAGTCTGTAGCAGGTGCCATCCGGCTCCCCACAGAGGGTCGAGCGCTGTTACACGCGCCGATTGGGGCGGACCCCGGGTCCCAACCTAAGTCGGGACCCTTGGCTTTGACCTTGTAGGCCTGCAGTTTCGTCTGTCTGTCTGTCGGTCCCAGGTACTGTGTTCCTCTGGACTCTGGAGTTGCTGCTCGCCGCGTTAGCTCTAGCAAGTCTGCCAGGAGAGGGTTGGCTGGGCTGCTGCTGCTTGCCAGTGCAGGAGAAGGCTCTGCTAGCTGGAAGAGGGCAGGCGCTGCTGTGCCTGCAGAAGAAGGCTGTTGCGCAGGCTACGCTGCGTAGAGAGAATGCGCTGCTTCGCCGGGCTGCTGCTTCCTTTATGGGCACACTCCAGAGCACGCGTCCACGTGCTCGTGCCCTGAAGAACTGGCGCAACCGGTCTAGAATGCTGCTTCTCTCGACGAATGGACTGCACTGAAAGAACTCGAGGCGGGCGATGCCGAGCATTCGAGTGACAAGCGTCGAATCCCGATATAAACGAAATTGGTTAAATTGATCAAACTTATACAACTTTGTGTATACTTTCGTTCCGAAACACAATGAAATATATTCCTCTATATTCATCGTTCTATATACAACAGCGGAAATCTAGCATATTTCATATTCCTTATGAATTTTGCTCCATAACAAAGTATTAATATTTTCGTGTTTTGGAAAATTCCTCTAATTAGTAACTCACATTAATATATATACATAGAAATAGTGATTTGCCTGACATCTGTGATATCCTACGTGTACTTCGTGTTGCATGAGATTTCCGCTGTATCGCTGTGTTCGCAAGCTGTCGCATAACAGGCGGGACGTCCGAACTGCACGTTTATAACGTGTTGCTTCCGCCCCAATGGCTTTGTATTTGGGGTTGAACATTACTCTCTCTACCACGAACCTCAGGGTAGATAGAGCAGGGAGTGTACTCTAATCAAAAGTATAGTTAATATTTCATGGTGGCTCTCTCAGAAGAATTTTGTTCTGAGTAACCATTGCATATCTCGTAAGAGTTATGAATTATTCCATTACATGATGACTGTTCTACAGTAAACCGTAATCCAATTACTTAACCAATTACAATCGCAGAAATTTGAGTATTCGCTTATTTTTTATGCTGTACATAAATTTTTATTTATTATAGATGCATATTTTTGGAAAACAATCCAGGTCTTTTTTATTAAAAATAATATTAATTCGAATGCATTCTAGTAACCTTGAGGCATTGTTTATTAGAAGTCATTAATCCTCTGAACCCTAAAATTTGGATTTCATCTTCAATTAAAAATAAATCAACAGCTAGTGCGAAACCCTTCACATTTGACACAAAATGGGGTTCAACAAAGATCCTTGAGGTAAGCCTGGATTTGTTATTGTAATATCATACAATACATGTGGCCGCCGCGGTAGCGTAGATGGTAGCGTATCTTCCTCACGCCCAACAGCTCACGAGGCGAATCCCGATCAGGGTGAGTTGCCCGGATAAGTTCTTTGCCCAGGGTTTTCCCTTATGCTGAAAGACAAATGTCTGGTAACTCTAAGTTCTATGGACCCTGGGCTCATTTGAGTTTCATTTCAGGCAGTCAATTCATTGTCCGATATGACTTAAAAAGTTAAAGGACGTAAATCACAAAAAAAAAGAAATTGTAAAGGTTTTGAGGTCGTGTATTAAACTTAGAATTTGAAACATAGGTTCAGACTGAAGAGATTAAATGCCGTAGCCGGGATTTGAACTCAGAGACATAGATTGTTATTCAATGTATACAAATATTGGAACAAGTTTCCAGTATCAATAACTTGGCGAAAAAAATTCATGTACCTAACCTAGGTTGACCTAAGTGGTAAATGCTTGTAGATCATATAAATACTTCCCGAGAAGAACCTGAGCATATAGATCTGTCCACCGTTTAGCAACTCATCTGCAAGATGCTGGGTTCTTTCTTAAAGAGCGTTTAATTGGATTTATATCACAAATGTGTGCAATAATGGGAATAATAGTTACTCAAAAATGCATTTAAGTCAGAAATAGGCATAAAAAGACGAAATAATTCTTCACTTTATCAAATCATATAAGTTTCTGCAGACTTTCGTCCCTAAACACTATATTTGGTGTTTCTCTATATTGACTTTTTGTGCATTATATCTCCAGTCTAATGTCGATAGAATTCACCTCGCGTTTGGCAAGAATACAAAGTATCACTATAGTAATGCTTTGTAAAATGTGCTTAATAACTAAGATATATAAAGGAATTATGACTTGCCTGACATCTGTAAAACCTACGTGTACTATTTGTTGTAAGAGATTCCCACTGTGTCGCTCTGGTCGCAGTCGCTCAGGAAACACGCGGGACATTTGATCTGTAGGTTTTTATTGTTTTCCTTCTTTCGTATGGTTTTCTATTTGGTGGTACTTTTTAAATTACAGCATGGTCCAATACAGAATTTGTAATACCACATTCCCCGCTTTCAGGATACTGTATCTGGTATTGAATAATACTTTCTGTACCATGTACGTCATAGTAGGTATAGGATGATTTGCATTTTTCTCAAATGGACAGTTAGAACTCTCTGAAGATCCTAATTCAGAGTGACATTTGTATATCGTGTAACTGTTAGATAAAGTATTACTAGATATAAAGTGCAGATCTTGTTATAAACAATTTTGTCATACACACATTTTCCAGGAATGTTTCAGTTCATAGAAATTTTAATCATTGTGGTCCTTTATGGGTTTCAAACTTAAAATAATATAATGTTGTGGAATAATCGTGGAGGGTTTCCTATTTTTAACCCACATAAATATTCTTTCTTTTATTTATCTTTATCGTGAATCGTATCATAACTTGAACTAATAAAAAGTGGGGAAATGTTTCTTAATACATTAAATTCCATTTATACGCTTCCATTAACTCCAATGGTCATATCGGCTGCCGTTCTCCTGTGAAACATTTCGAAGGTTATATGTTGGGTTTCATTCATTAGATCACGCACACATTCGCAGTCTCATTCATAATTCTAGAATCTAGGCAAGATGAGGAATTATCATGGTCGGAGAAAAATCCCCATCTCCAACGCCGGAAATAAAACACGGGACGCTGAGTACGGCAGGCAGGTGCTCCACCACTAAGGTAAGGGGCAGCCAGAAAGATGTCATCTCCTGCTATACTTGACATATAATCTTTGAATGGGTAGAGACGTAATTTCAACAAGTTTACCACAATACATTTTAACTGATTTAATGACTCTAATTTTACTCTTCCTGTCTTCTTCATATATTTAGTAAGCCTTTCTTTAAAGAAATAAGAAGAAATATATCCTTTTCTTGGATATCCTTCTGGTCCCTGCAGTTCATACTACTGGACAAGACAATCAACAGAAGACTCAAATTCGAAGTACTAGAAACCTACGTCTACCCAACACTACTTTATGGATGCCAAACTTGATCGACAACAAATAGACAAATGAATGTGCTATAAATATGCCAAACGAAACATATTGGGAATAACTGAGAGACACTAATTTCCAACGAGTCTCTCTCCCAAATGACGTCATCAACAAACGTGAAACATAGAGCAAAGAGACTGAAGTGGGAGTGGGTATACCACGTCGTGCGGATGAAAGACCAAGCCGCCATGTGGGACCCGCGCACAGGAAAGCGGCACAGACGCAGAAGAGGTAGGCAGACCGCTACATAACACAAGCAGGTCAACAATGTACCTCCGCAGTAACCTTCATAGCAACATACCTCCGTAAAACTTCGGATAGTTCCTCAAAATGATTTCTCCTCATAGGCCGCACTCTATTACGAATGCCAGTTAGACTTAAATATAACAAATCGACATCGACAGCTGAGTTCATGCACGCCATCTTGAATATTTACAATTGTTAAGGACTTAACATTAGAAATTCGGCGTGTTAGTTTAACATGAGATTTTACACGTGTGCTACGCTAACACCTGTTGGTGAAATGCAATTTTTGTTTTAAATATTGCTAAACTCGTGTTAAGTCTTAATATTTGTTGGTGAAATCGGGCATAAGTGCCGGATTATATGGGAAAGTGGTCACTACTTAGCTCTCTACAGTCTTTGACAGTCACATGTCACTGCCTCCCTTGCTCCGCCGCTCACCTCTTCCTACATCGCTCACAGTAATTCAGGAAGCAAGGTAGTTGCGGCTCGTTAGATAAAGTTTAGCATTCGTGTGACTGTTGTTGGAATGGTAATTGTTAGGTGAACAAAGTACTGCAGTTTTAAAATAAATAGAGAGGATTACTTATTGAAATGTGCCTAACATGTCTGAAAAGTTAGAGGAAGAACGGTAAATTAAAATATTAGGTGCTAATACGATGAACAATTTTACATTCACGCAACAAGATTGCAAAGACAGAGGACGCTGTGTAACAGATGACTTAATAAGATATCGTCACTAACTACAAATGAGAAGAAACAATGTGTCCTTTGACTTTACTTTTAGTTATCTGGTGATGAAGGTAGACGGCTGGTTGTATAGATCTGAATCATTTGAGTGAAGGAATTGCAAATCATTAAGCAAGTGCACTTCAGTTTAAATTGTCTTGAATTTAAATTATTGGGAACTGTGAACGTTGCTGTTAAGACAGCTGCTGCACATGAAATATTAATCTAGAAATACAATGAACTAGCTCCTAAAATGGATACACACTGATTAGACTGATAGAGTACATAATAGTCGATGAAATATCATTGAGGCGTCACGATGAAAACACAGGAATCTGCAAAAAGAATGAATTATTGTATTGTAAGTATGAGGTATACATTGAGGAATTCTTGAAAGACATAAATACCGGCGATGTTTCTCTGAAGGATGACGAAACAACGGACTTAGCTTGCCGCAATCAATTGTTTATCATTTTACGATACATTAAACCCGTTGATAGGTTTATTTCTTTGGAAGAGCTTCGTAAAGGAATAATCAGTGATTAATTATATTTTGACAAATAAGTTGTAATATTTTAATAATAAATGAAAGCTCATAACTCAAGAATACGTTGGTCCCGCGGTAATGAGAAGTACGCATGTGAGTGTTACAACTTTAATGCAAGACTCTTCCTCTTGTGCCAAGTGTGTACACAGCTATGCTCACCAATTAAACCTTATTATAGAAAATGTTTTTTCCAAAATCATAAAATCAGTTAAGTTATATTTCGCCAACATTGGTGGACTCACAACGCAGTGATCTGTTGTGTTTACTTTGCAACAAATGCATTCGAGCTACTTCTACAACAAGATGGAACCTTCAGTCACGGCATGTGAACATCGTTCATGTAAAAACTTTATTTATTAAAGTGTTTTGAGATGATTGAGCAGGAAAATGGGTGTGATGAAATAAGAATACGGGAAGCTCTTGGTTTGAAGGGATTACTGTTGATGTGACGGCACGTTTCTGCTATTGCAATGTTTTCGGCAAAGAAATTAATGGTGACATGTTTTAAAAGATATAACCTCACTTTCCTTTCATTACTATCATCTTCATATTTGGCATCAGCAAATAAAATGCTCACGATCTAACAATGAAGCAAAATATTATTACACGTTTATGGTGCCTCTTATAGTAACACAGTTTGTGTCTGTTACACTTTTCCTTAGTTAACACTTCAGTGGAATTCCTTTTTATTTGCTTGAACGTTTTATATATTTGTAATTTACGTCCTACAAAGCTAAATATTATCGGAATATGAATGGAATTGGTGAAATGATGCTCAAATGAGCCCGGGGTCTATAGAGCATAGAGTTACCCGACATTCTAGGCAACTCACCCAGACCGAGATTCGAACTCGGGACATCTTGAACGTGAGGCAGACATGCTACCACCACGCTACCGAGGCGGGCAGAAACGTTTCAGTAGATAACTATAGGTTACACTAACGTAAATCAATATGGAGTTGTAGTTGTGACAGTTTTATATATTGTAATGTCTAGATTTTATTGGAAATGAATATTTTGAAGTTCTTTCGATGAAAGAACTTTTGGCAATTCTCTGTACCGTAGATGGTAGCATGTCTGCCTAACGTTAAAGGGGTCCCGATTTCGAATTTCGGTCAGGGTGAGTTACCTGGATAAGGCTTTTCTGGGGGTTATCCTAAAATACAAATGTCTAGTAACTCTAATCTCCATGAATCCTGGGCCCATTTGAGCATTATTTCACCCATTCCATTTATCGTGCGGTATGACTTAAAAAGTTAAAGGACGTAAATTACAAAAAAAAAAAAAAGTAGTAACGGTTTTGAGACCGTGTAGTCTTTAGAACATAGGTTCAGACTGAAGAGATTAAATGCCATGGCCAGGATTTGAACGTAGAGTCATAGATTGTTACTTAATATATAAAAGTATTGGAAGAAGCTTCCAGTTTTAATAACTTGGTGAGCAAAATTCATGTACCTAACCTAGATCGACTGGTAAATGCACACAGATCTGTCCACCGGTCATGATGTCATCTGTAAGATGTTAGGTTACTTTATAGGTATTTAAATGACACAGTTGTGCACTTGAGAAGGTGCTATTGTTACAATTACCTGTACAGCGACCCGCAATACATTTACAAACGCAATTCATTCATTCATTCATTCAAGTAGCTGGCGGCTGACTGAGGGTCAGCACGATGTGTGTCATTCGTGTACCTGTCCTACACGGACTTAACCACTTAATGACAGGAAATGTGGGGTTTTAAAGGTTGGTGGTTTAAGATAATGTAGAAGAAAAGAAGGGAGGTAGCCGTAGCTCCTCTTGGTGGCCAACTCGGGTGCAACGCTATGTTAGCACCGCTGGTGTGATAATTTTCAGGAAGAGTTTAATTTAGAATGTCTATTAACTTCAGTTCAAACTGTAGTGATTTTTAGGCTGAAATAAGTACTCTATTGTTACCGGGTGTGCCCGCACGCCATGCCGGGAAGCCGGTATAGCTTGTAGCGTCTTTCGGTTGCTCTGTAATTCCCTAGAGACCTAACCAGGGCGCTCTGATGTTGAGGCAAACTCGCGTAGAATTTTGTGGCCCGGCGCCTAATGACATCTTCCACATAGTGGAGAGATGAGGCTTCATGAAGGTATCTCACGGGAAACCTCCAGCAAACAGAATAGATAGCCCTGAGACATCTATTTTGTACACGCTGAATTTGACGCAGATATGATCCTGCGGCCATGCCCCAGATCTCACAAGCATAAAGCATGATGGGAAGAATTAAAGCCTGAAAAAGGCGCAACTTAAGGGGTGTCGGCATTCCTGAGCGCATCATGGGGTATAACGAAGCCGAAGCTCCGCATGCCCGATGAGTCACCTCCTGGATGTGACCCCGAAAAGTTAGGCCCTTGTCCAGCTTTACACCTAAGTATTTGAGAGAAATTGTCCACTCTATCCTTCTGCCAGAATAATTAAAGGCGGGGAGGTTGGCGGGAAAGTGACGCTTAGTGAAGAGTATGGCTTGGCTTTTCTCTAGGTTCATAGACAATCGCCAAAGCCTACACCAATCATGAATGAGGCTTAGGTGTCGCTGTATTGGGTTGAAGGCTCTGCGTGCGTTTCTGTTTGTGTTGTATAATAACACGTCGTCCGCATATTGGGCAATGTTGACGTGTTGCTCCGTGGGGAGATCCGCCACGTACACGCTAAATAGTGTAGGGGATAAGACAGAGCCTTCTGGGACGCCTCCTCTGATGGGTCGTCTGGTAGAAAGCTTTCCCGCCACAACAACTGTGAAATGTCTGTGTTTTAGGAATGAGTGTAAGATGTGTATCATGTGTGCAGGAAGCCCCAGGGTGATTAGTTTGTGTAGGAGGCCTGCATGCCAGGTGGTAGAGAAGGCCTTCTCGACATCCAGAGATACCGCCGCAGTGAATGCCCTTTCCTGGAAACCCAGGGCAGCGGCCTCCACCAGACGGAGTAACTGCTGTGATGTCGAGTGCCCAGGACGAAAACCAAACTGATGGGGAGGAACAGCTTGAATGTCCCCCAGAAGGGGCGACAAGCGGACTAAAACAAGCCTCTCGAAGACTTTCGAGAGGACTGACAGGAGGCTAATGGAGCGGTAACTGGCGGGGAGAGCCGGATTTTTACCGGGCTTCAAAATGCAAATCACCCGAGCCTCCCTCCACTGCCGTGGAAAGTGGCCCAGGGCGAGACACATATTAAAAACCCGAGTAAGAAAAAGAACGGCTTTGAATGGAAGATGGCGGAGCATGATAGGTGTCAACCCATCAGGTCCCGACGCTTTTTTGGGATTTAGACGCCGGAGTGCGCCCTGGAGCTCACTGGGTCTAATGACAGGTAGTCGATCCGCCACAGCAAGAGGGCGTCGAAGGTACTGACGAACCTCCCGCTTGACGCGGCCAGTGAAGTCTAGGTCCTGGGGGTCATCTCGTGGCCTCATGGTCCTCTCTAGGTAGTCGGCAAACACATTTGCTTTAGCTTGGGGTTCGTACACCAGGTCTTGGGTGCCTTGGATAGGGGTGTTTGGTGCTCCTCCACGGTTCCGGAGTCCTTTTGCAAGCCTCCACGCCTCGCCATTCTCAAAATTCACTCGAGACATCAACTCCTCCCACGCGCGCACACGGTGCTGGCGTAGTCGAAGTCGAACCTCTCGGCGCAAGCGCGCGAGCAGAACCTGATTATGACGAGTGCGGTGTCGCTGATATAGTCTGCGAGCCGCCCAAGAGCGACAAGTGAGAAGATGGATGTCTAGCGGGATGACGTGAGGGTGTAGAGGTGCTGGAGTGTGAACGGTGAGGTTGCGAACTGTTCGTCCTACGATGGAGGTGAAGGAGGAGATCGCCGTCTCCAAGGTCGGTATATCTGTGATGTGAGGGTTAGGAGGTATGGAGTCATTTAAGCAGACCCGTACGCAATCCCAATCGACTTCACGGTTTTGAACCGTGAATTCATGACTGACAACCCGTAAGTTTACCTCAGCCACAACTGGGTTGTGGTCGGAATGTAAGGCGCTTTGTGAGTTGAGTGATAAGTGAAATGGAAAATGTTTGATGATTGCGAAGTCAATGACCGAAGGGCGGCCTTGTCTTCGCGGGAAATGAGTGGGTTGCCAGGGACCCTCTACTCTCAGTTGAGGATCACCGTCTATGATGCGGATGATTTCTCTGCCTCTTGCGTCTGTCCGGGGACCCGAGTGCCAACGCGGGTGTTTAGCATTCAAATCCCCAGCCATAATGACGTTGGGATGTAGGGCGAGGATGGAGAGATAACCATTAGCAATGAACTGTTGGCTAGGAGGGTGATAAGCAGACACTATCAGGACTTCGGAACCGCCCAGGTTCACGCAGACGGCAGTGGCTTCAAGGGTTTGAAGAGCGGGAAGCTGGACAGGTTTAAAGACAACCCCCCTCCTCACAAAGATCGCCGTGCCGCCGCCGCGACGGCCCACACGGTCGACCCTGAGGCAGTGGTAGCCGGAAATCCGGAAGGACATTTCAGGTCGGAGATGTGTTTCCGATACCAAGATGAGTTCCAAAGCAAATGACCTCGCGAAATGCAGGAGTTCATCTTGTTGACCATTGATGCCACACGCATTCCAGAATGCGAATCTGAACGAGGACAGAGACCTAGTTCGACCCGCCATCCTGGCTTGCGCGGCTTACTGCGGACAACAAGGCAAGCGCCTCCATGGCAATGACCATTCGGGCTGCAGAATCTGTGGTGTCGAAGAACCTCACCACCAGTTCACAGAGTCGCCGGCCGTGGTTCTGCAGCAACTGCTGCAACCATCCCAGCATCTCCGAGGCCTGTGTGGTGGGGGGAGAAACTTCTATTGAAGTGGAAGCTTTGGTGGGAGTGGGAGATGCTGAAGAGTGCCTGGGCGCCGGCCTACCGTTAGCCCGTCCGTCCCTCAGCTGGCGATCGGGTTTGGGAGTACCTCGCCCGCTCGGCGCCTCGGAAGCAGACTCTCGCTCACTGGCAGGGCGTCTTCCCTGCGCTCTATCAGAGGGGGTGGTATTAGGGGCTGTTTCTGTAGCCTTAGGTGGACGTGTGTGTTTTTCCCGTGATACCGTCGGCAGATCCGCAGGCTTGCGCACCACCTCCGCAAAGGTGGGCACACCACGTGCTTTCTGAGTTGTACCAGAAGCAGCAGGCTGCACTGGTACGGTGGGGGCAGTTTTCTGCCTAGTCGATGGTGCTGGCGCCTTCCTAGAGGCTGTTACAGCCTTCCTAGTCGGGCAGCCCCCGTAGCACGCAATGTGATCACCCTTGCAGTTAGCGCAGGTGGGTACCTCAGTGATGGCACGCGAACAGACATCTTTGGAATGGGTGCCACCGCACCGTAAGCAGCGTGAGTTACGTTGGCAGAAGTGGCTGGAGTGGTTAAACCCCAGGCATCTATAACATTGAGGGGGGCCGCCAGAGCCCTTTGCTGGTTCCATCTGAACCCGGAGGTAGCAGATGGTTGTGACTCCGTCCAACTTAATTTCTGGGTCACTGGTCCGCTCCACCACTACAAGGAACAGTGGGAGGGGGGATTTAGTTCCTTGGCGATCAGGAGCTGGCCTTGTAAGCTGCTTTATCACTCTGGGGGTGATACCCTGGTGGACGAGGTCTGTCCTGATGTCTTCAACTGAGGAATCCACCGGCAACCCGCGGATAACCCGGCGAATATCACGGGCCTTCTCTAGCCCAAAGGTGAAGTGGAAAATCTCTCTCTTCTTAAGGTGCTGCAATAGTAGGGTGTAACCTTCCACTGCTTTAGCTTGGAAGATATAGCGGCTCTTGTTCCTCCGCACTGTGCACGTCTGCGCCAGGGTCGGCATGACTTCTTTTAGGAAGCCAACAACCCCGGGGAAGTCATCCACAATTATCGGAGGAACATGCTTCCGTTGGGACCGGCCAGAGGGCACGCCCTCTGCAGCCAGTCTCTCAGCGCGCTTGGCCTTCCGTGATTTAACTTCTTGAAACTCCCCCTCCTGCTCGCCATCCGTGGATATGTCCGACGAGCTGCGCTCTGAGGCATCCTCGTATGTCGAGCAGTAGCTGGAGTACGTAGTCCTACCACTACGGCAAGAAAAGGAGGTGCGAACACTGGCACACTCTTCCTCGGAGTCAGACCCCGAGTTTTCAGCTAGACGACGATGAATTGGCTCGCGTGAGTCGCCCTGGTTGGTGGTTTCAACAAGTACTACCTTGCCTTCTCCGCCGCGGCGTTGTTGGCGAGGTTTTCTCTTCCTGGTGGCACCAGTAGAGGTGCTGGTTAAGGCCGTTGCGGCCGAGTTGGCTAGTCCATCGGGAGCAGAGCTAGTGGATGGGACAGGTTCCATCACTAGTGGGATTGTTGACAAGGGTCAGACAGGTACTAAGAGCACTGCACCAGAGGTGCAGTGCAACAAACACACAAACGTGCGCCCTCACCTGAAGGTAGCAGGGGCTGAGAAGCGTGCCACCAATAGGACCGGACACCTGGATTCCCAGAATGCGCCTTACCCGATACAAAGTACCGGATGGCTTTGGCCGTTAGTGGCAACCCGCTACCTTATGCTGGCTTCCCGTTCTTGAAGAGCAGGCACTGGTGGGCAAGCTGGCTGATGGTTGTCCCTCAGATGAAGGCAGTTGTTTTCTCCGAGGTTGTCTCGAAGCAGGTCCAAGGTGCAATTGCCAGAAGCAGCATGCGCTTGCTGGGGAAGTTCTGTTCGGCTCCTAGAACTCGAGACGGACAATGCCGAGCATTAAAGTCAGAGAGAGACCAGACCAGACACGATTTCAGCTGGGACCCGTCGAGAGAGCAGGAAGACGATTTTACAAACGCAATTGGTTAAATTGATCCGACTTATACAACTTTGCGTATACTTTCGTTCCGAAACATAATGAAAGATATTCCTCTATATTAATTGATCTATATATAACAGCTGAAGTCTAATATAGTTCATATTCCCTATGAGTTTTGCTCCATAACAAAGTATTAATGTTTTCGTGTTTTGGAAAGTTTCTTTAATTAATTATGTACATTAATATAAACATAGAAATTGCGACTTGCCTGCCATCTGTGATATCCTACGTGTGCTTCATGTTACATCAGACTTCCGCTGTGGCGCTGTGTTCGCAAGCTCTGAGATAACAGGCGCGACATCTGAACTGCACGTTTATGATATAGTATAGAGCGAGGTGAGCAAGTGAAAGGGTTATTAGAGATTCGTGTGCTACAAGTGACCATGTGCAAAGTGAAACAGTGCGAATAGAAGTAGTAAACAGTGGTGTTCGCGTTGAGCCTAGTTTGTGAGTGAACAGTGTTTAGGGTACTCAGTGAAGCGTATTAAAGCCTAGTTTGTGAGTGAACAGTGTTTGGTGCAATAAAGTACACAGTGACGCGTATTAAGCATAAATCCGCCACAAAACAGCGACGGACGCACAGCTGCGTGCCGTTTTTGCACGCACCAAGAAGCGTCCCCAAACAACGACGCTCTCAGCATCAACTGCGGCTGACAGACATTGACTCACGCCACAAGATGGCGGCGGCCGCAGTGACAATTGCAACAGCACTACCACCAGCTGGCAGCGGACTGATCCCCCGAGGCGGTCAGCCGGCTGCCTTTCCAGCCCCACCGCCGGAGCACTCCAACAGTGACCCGCCTTCAGGCCCAACATTGGCCAACGTCACAGCAGCCACTACCCCAGAAATGGGGGAGAATTCCTCCCCCTTTAATGATTTATTTGATTTATTTTTGAATAGTATTTTTTGGTTTAAGGGAGGGGCCTTGCCCAATCCCGTATTAATATTAATTGAGTTTTGTTGAAGTGAGTAGTAGTGAAGTGTTTGGTGAATGAGGGGGTTGGGGGAGAGTAGAAGGAATTTGATGAATTATATGGTATGGAGTTTAACAGGAAAAAAGTCAAGTTCACAAGTGTATTCTTGAGATATTTTTTCACAAACTAAGTGGTCAGAATTTTTCAAAATCAAATCTCGCATACTGATGAAAAGTTTACTGCATATTTCCTCACCGCATTTAACGCGTATTATTCTAATATTAGGTAATTGAAATGTGCCGTAAACTAATCATCACTGTGTGAGATGTGACTTCCAAAGAAGTTGGACACTTTCACTCACTGAACACGAGAACGGAAGGAAGGGGGGTAAGCGGATGTACTCTAACTCTGTCGAAATAGAGGCTCACTACAGAATCGTTAGTTCCAACGGGTCCCAGGAGGTTCGCATATGCAGCTTCAACCGCCACCTCGGAGATAGCATCTTGTATTAATCTCTGGTTATTTCATAAATCATAATTAATTAAATTTATATAATACATGTGTGTTCTCTATTTAAAAGGCACAGGATGCTCACAAATAACTTTTGTGAAAGGTTATTTCATAAAATATACGAATAAAACATTCATTCATTCATTCAAGTAGCTGGCGGCTGACTGAGGGTCAGCACGATGTGTGTCATTCGTGTACCTGTCCTACACGGACTTAACCACTTAATGACAGGAAATGTGGGGTTTTGCAGGTTGATGGTTTAAGATTATGTAGAAGAAAAGAAGGGAGGTAGCCGTAGCTCCTCTTGGTAGCCAACTCGGGTGCAACGCTATGTTAGCACCGCTGGTGTGATAATTTTCAGGAAGAGTTTAATTTAGAATGTCTATTAAATTCAGTTCAAACAGTAGTGATTTTAGGCTGAAATAAGTACTCTATTGTTACCGGGTGTGCCCGCACGCCATGCGGGGAAGCCGGTATAGCTTGTAGCGTCTTTCGGTTGCTCTGTAGTTCCCTAGAGACCTAACCAGGGCGCTCTGATGTTGAGGCAAACTCGCGTAGAATTTTGTGGCCCGGCGCCTAATGACATCTTCCACATAGTGGAGAGATGAGGCTTCATGAAGGTATCTCACGGGAAACCTCCAGCAAACAGAATAGATAGCCCTGAGACATCTATTTTGTACACGCTGAATTTGACGCAGATATGATCCTGCGGCCATGCCCCAGATCTCACAAGCATAAAGCATGATGGGAAGAATTAAAGCCTGAAAAAGGCGCAACTTAAGGGGTGTCGGCATTCCTGAGCGCATCATGGGGTATAACGAAGCCGAAGCTCCGCATGCCCGATGAGTCACCTCCTGGATGTGACCCCGAAAAGTTAGGCCCTTGTCCAGCTTTACACCTAAGTATTTGAGAGAATTTGTCCACTCTATCCTTCTGCCAGAATAATTAAAGGCGGGGAGGTTGGCGGGAAAGTGACGCTTAGTGAAGAGTATGGCTTGGCTTTTCTCTGGGTTGATAGACAATCGCCAAAGCCTACACCAATCATGAATGAGGCTTAGGTGTCGCTGTATTGGGTTGAAGGCTCTGCGTGCGTTTCTGTTTGTGTTGTATAATAACACGTCGTCCGCATATTGGGCAATGTTGACGTGTTGCTCCGTGGGGAGATCCGCCACGTACACGCTGAATAGTGTAGGGGATAAGACAGAGCCTTCTGGGACGCCTCCTCTGATGGGTCGTCTGTTAGAAAGCTTTCCCGCCACAACAACTGTGAAATGTCTGTGTTTTAGGAATGAGTGTAAGATGTGTATCATGTGTGCAGGAAGCCCCAGGGTGATTAGTTTGTGTAGGAGGCCTGCATGCCAGGTGGTAGAGAAGGCCTTCTCGACATCCAGAGATACCGCCGCAGTGAATGCCCTTTCCTGGAAACCCAGGGCAGCGGCCTCCACCAGACGGAGTAACTGCTGTGATGTCGAGTGCCCAGGACGAAAACCAAACTGATGGGGAGGAATAGCTTGAATGTCCCCCAGAAGGGGCGACAAGCGGACTAAAACAAGCCTCTCGAAGACTTTCGAGAGGACTGACAGGAGGCTAATGGAGCGGTAACTGGCGGGGAGAGCCGGATTTTTACCGGGCTTCAAAATGCAAATCACCCGAGCCTCCCTCCACTGCCGTGGAAAGTGGCCCAGGGCGAGACACATATTAAAAACCCGAGTAAGAAAAAGAACGGCTTTGAATGGAAGATGGCGGAGCATGATAGGTGTCAACCCATCAGGTCCCGACGCTTTTTTGGGATTTAGACGCCGGAGTGCGCCCTGGAGCTCACTGGGTCTAATGACAGGTAGTCGGTCCGCCTCAGCAAGAGGGCGTCGAAGGTACTGACGAACCTCCCGCTTGACGCGGCCAGTGAAGTCTAGGTCCTGGGGGTCATCTCGTGGCCTCGTGGTCCTCTCTAGGTAGTCGGCAAACACATTTGCTTTAGCTTGGGGTTCGTACACCAGGTCTTGGGTGCTTTGGATAGGGGTGTTTGGTGCTCCTCCACGGTTCCGGAGTCCTTTTGCAAGCCTCCACGCCTCGCCATTCTCAAAATTCACTCGAGACATCAACTCCTCCCACGCGCGCACACGGTGCTCGCGTAGTCGAAGTCGAACCTCTCGGCGCAAGCGCGCGAGCAGAACCTGATTATGACGAGTGCGGTGTCGCTGATATAGTCTGCGAGCCGCCCAAGAGCGACGAATGAGAAGATGGATGTCTAGCGGGATGACGTGAGGGTGTAGAGGTGCTGGAGTGTGAACGGTGAGGTTGCGAACTGTTCGTCCTACGATGGAGGTGAAGGAGGAGATCGCCGTCTCCAAGGTCGGTATATCTGTGATGTGAGGGTTAGGAGGTATGGAGTCATTTAAGCAGACCCGTACGCAATCCCAATCGACTTCACGGTTTTGAACCGTGAATTCATGACTGACAACCCGTAAGTTTACCTCAGCCACAACTGGGTTGTGGTCGGAATGTAAGGCGCTTTGTGAATTGAGTGATAAGTGAAATGGAAAATGTTTGATGATTGCGAAGTCAATGACCGAAGGACGGCCTTGAATTCGCGGGAAATGAGTGGGTTGCCAGGGACCCTCTACTCTCAGTTGAGGGTCTCCGTCTATGATGCGGATGATTTCTCTGCCTCTTGCGTCTGTCCGGGGACCCGAGTGCCAAGAATAAAACATATTGAACTTCTCAAACTTATATAGGTTTCTGAAGACCTTTGTTTCAAAATACAGTTTACAATGATCCTCTATTTTGATTTCTATATATACTGTAGCTCCAATCTACTATCCTTCGCATGCAAAAGGCATTGTCCAACCAAGGGAAGCATTACTAACTTACTGCCATGTAAATTTTGCTAATAACTGAGATATACTGATATATACATAGGTGTAATGACCTCCGCGCCTTCTGTAATATCCTACGTGTACTTCCTGTTGAATGAGATTTCCCTGTCGCTGAGGTCGGACTCAGAACGCGGGACATATGAACTGCAGGTTTTAAACGTTTCTTTGTTTCGTAGCCTTTCTCTTTGATGTTTGTGCTCTACCCAAATATCCAGTTAGAATTTCTTGGTAGTTCTCTCTGAAGATCTTTGTTCTGAGTGCTCTTTGTATATATGGTGAGAGTTAGAAAAAGCAGTACTACATAGAAAATGTAGATCTTGTTAAACTTTACAATTTATATCATTGACATTTTTTCGTGGAATTAAGAAATTGGTTGATCATCCTTCTTTTTTCTGAATTTATTATTTCTGGTATTTTTACACTGTACATTTTATTTTTAATTTTCAAAATCCCGTATAATGTGTATAAAATGAGTCAAGGGTTCTAATTTTTAATATTGGTAATTTCACTAGCTCCATTCAGGTTTTCACTGTCTAATAACTGTAGTAAATTGCCATTTTGTTTATTACGAGGGTGGGTCAGCATGTAATGCCTCCTATTTTTTTCTCTTTTGATTGTCAAGAAAATTGAATCCAGTTTACATTGCCTGGAAAACTAAAACTTTGATGATTAATTTGTCACTATTCAATATAATCTGCGTCCTTTTCCACAGTTGTGGTCCAACTTTTAACTAGGGCATGTATTCCAGTGTGGTAAAACACACGGTCTTGCTTCCTAAGCTATTGACGCACGGCGTTTTCACAGCCTCCTCATCTTCAAACTGCGTCCCACGTAGAGCTTCCTTTAGTGGCCCGAACAGACGGAAGTCTGATGGTGCCAGGTCAGGGCTGTATGGGTGGTGAGGTAAGACTTGCCTTCCCAATTTCTCAATCTCTGCAGTAGTGTAACGGCTGGTGTGTGGTCTTGCATTGTCATGCAAAAGAAGAACATTCGTCATAGTTGTTGTTGGGTGAAATCAGTGAAGACGTGTTTTCAGCTTTTTGATAGTTCTGACATATTGGACAGAATTTCTTGTGCATCCCTGCTCCAAAAATCAATCATAAGCACACCCTCAGTATTCCAAAACACTGTCGCCATAACTTTCCCTGCCAACTACTGAGTTTTGAATTTCTGTTTCTTCGGTGTCGTTGTGTGATGCCATTCCATTGACTGCCTCTTTTGTTTCAGGTTCAAAATAATGAACCCACGTTTCGTCTCCAGTAACAATTTTTCCCAGAAACCTCCCTCGCTCCAAATTGAAGTGCTGCAAGTGTTCGGAGGTTTTCGTTTTCCTTGTTTCTTTGTTTTGGTAGGTTACATTTTTGGTACCCAACGTGAACAAACTTTTGGGTAACCCAGTTGTTAAATAATCGTCATCACACTGCCTTTACTGAGGAAGGTATTGCGACACAATTCACCTGTTGTTACCCGGCGATCACCACGAATGATGTCATCGACTCGCTTAATGTTGCATGGAGTCACTGCAGTCACCGGCCTGCCGCTTCGCTTTTCATCTGCCAATAGTGTTTGCCCTCCAGCTTCGTTACCGCGACGAACCCACCGTCTAACTGTGCTGACATCCTTCGTTGCATCAACATACACATTTTTTTAGCGTTTCGTGAATGCGAGTTGGCATTTTACCTTCCGAAGTCAAAAATTCAGTCACAGAACGCTGTCTAATACAAATTTCGATGTCAGCCATTTTGCAAGAAGATGCAGAGCTGACACCTGTTGGCTTATGAAGTTACTACTGCAGGGGATTGGAGAAGAAGGTTTGAGGAATTGCACCAAAATCAAAGTTCTCACATAGCTTACTTATTTAAGGAAAATAAGATATGAAGCATTACTTTATGACCCACCCTCGTATTAATACTGCAACTAGTTAACATATCTATTTAAAACTACAATATGAATCATCACTTTGTACAGTAGTAATGGAGTTAATGCTGTCACCCAATTATCGGAAAGCACAACGAACGACAGCTGAGTAACGAGCCAGAGGCCGCGCCACACCCAACCATTAATCGCAGTCACTAACTGAGGGGATGATTAGAGAAGTGTCACTTAT
Source organism: Mantis religiosa (assembly GCA_030765055.1). Taxonomy (NCBI): domain Eukaryota; kingdom Metazoa; phylum Arthropoda; class Insecta; order Mantodea; family Mantidae; genus Mantis; species Mantis religiosa. Next base: position 149,713,027 of record CM060958.1, on the reverse strand, counting down.
CGCTGGCCGCCTCTTCCCCCTTCCTCTGCCGTCTGGAACCTTCGCGGGGATTCACTGAATCGAGAGACGTCTAGAAAACAGTGATATTCCTATATAAAGGGCTGCAATGAGTGAGTTGAGTCGGTTCTTGGCTGGCAACGAAGGAGCGCCGTGTTAGCGAACGGACGAGAGGACTGTGTACGTGTATCGGAAGAGTGTGCGTAACTGTCAGCGTGCAGTGGAGCTGTAACGGACGAACTGGTGAACCGTAATTATGTGCATTACGTAATTCTGTGTAATTGGCAAGTGTTCAACTGTAAGTCAGTGGAAATAAAGAACATTTTTGAGTGGTGTAATTTGACTTTTAATTTCACGAACCCACAAAGTCACACTGGTGTCAGGGAGCGGGACGACAACATCACCGAACATTACAACCATGTACGCGGCATTGGAAAAGATTTTGGAGAAGATGATGGAAATGAAGGCCGAACTGACCTCGGAAATGAAGACGGCAAATGAGAAGATGGAAGAAATGAAGACCGAGTTAACCTCAGAAATGAGAGCAGCGAACGGCAGTCTGGCCCCGGAAATAAAGGCGGCGATCGAGGCTCTCGCCGCAAAGTTTAAAGAACAGTTGGCCGGCGTCAAAAAGGACGTCACAGAGTTAGGAGAGCACGTCGAAGACCTGGCGAGCCGCGTTAATGAGCTGGAAGGAAAAGCCGACAGCAGCGTCAAGTCCCTGAACGTCGTCGGAGGACGTCGTCGGAAGGAGGTTGAAGAATTTGAAGGCCGACGTGCCGGGACGCGACACAACATCGACGCGCGTCAAACCTCCGATATATGACGGCGCGTCAACGTTTGAAATCTTCCGCCGCCAGTTCGACACAGTGGCCAAGCACAACAAATGGTCACCAAAAGAGGAGGTCACACAGTTAATAGCCAGTCTCCAGGGACGGGCCGCGGAAGTCCTAAACGCGATGCAGTCAACGGCGGCGCCCAAGGACATCTGGGAGGCCCTGGAGAATCGTTTCGGAAACCACCGCTTAGCCACAGCGTACCGCAGCCTGCTAAGGGCAAGGTCACAGCAGCCGGGGGAGACGCTGCAGGAGTTCACCCTGGCAGTTGAACAACTGGCAAGCAAGGCCCTAGTCGTCATCCCACCAGAGTTCGTGACCCGGGAAGCTGCCTACACCTTCGTTGACGGGTAACGGGACACGGAAATTCGTCAGTGCCTAATGCTCGGCAATTATAAAACAATCCACGAGGAGCTAACGGCAGCATTAAGGATGGAGGCGGCCAAAGTAACAGCTATCCCGACGTCGAGAACGAGGAGTGTCCGCTACACCAGAGATAGATGACCAGCCGAGGGACGCCGGCGAACACCTAGTGGCCTGTGTTGGGGGTGTGGACAGCCCGGACACCTGCAGAGAGACTACCCAAACCAAGGAAGAGCAGCCGGAAAACGAGTAAGAGCCGCCGTGGAGAGGGGCACTTCGGCGCCATCACCACCATACCCTCGAGTGACACTGCGCCGTCAGCCAGCGTATGGATGTCAGCCTCATCGCGGACGGTTGGGTAAGAGGGAAGACGTGCCGCGTGCTGGTGGACACCGGGCCAGCCGTGACCATCATCAGACCTGACATGGCGAAGGGTTTGCCAACAAGGAAGCCGAGTCGACCATACCAGCTTGTCACGGCATCGGGCGACACCTTGCTGTGGAGAAGGAGGCCCTGCTGAAGCTGACCTTGGGAAGGAGTACCGTACGTCTCTGGGTGTTCGTCGCGAAAGTGGCTGAGGAAGTGATACTGGGATTGTATGCATTCAGGAGCCATGAGGCGACGGTCGACGTCGGCAGGAAAGTCCTGCGGCTCAACGGAGAAGAGGTTATAATCCATCAACCAGAGGAGCGCCCTGGAATTAGCAGGGTCGTCTTGAGTGTAGACGTGGTTGTCCCCGCGAGAAGCGAGGGTGCGGTGACGGCGCGACTGGAAGGCCAGAGAACCAGGTACAAAATGCTGGACCAGAAGACGCCTGTAGACGGACTGTGTGTAGCCAGGGCATTGCTGCCGTGCCGAGAGGAGGTGCCAGTGAGACTGCTAAATCAAACGGACACCGATCACGACGTCCAGGCCGGGACGGAGTTGGGAACGTGCGAGCCCGTGGTGAGGGTAACAGCAATCGACAAGACGCAGGAGCCGGCGCCGACGCAACACCTGGGCCACCGTCTAGAAGGCCTACTGGAGAGGGTGGCCGACTACCTGACCGCAGAACAGCTGGAGAAAGTTCGACAACTGCTGAGGCGACACCAGAGTGTCATCAGCCAAGGCGACAGTGACTACGGTCGCACGGACAAAGTGCTTCACCGCATCGACTCCGGGGATGCCCGGCCTATTCGGCAACCACATAGACGCGTTCCGCTAGCGAAGCAAGGGGTGGTACGAGACATGCTGGAGGACATGAACTCCAGGGGAGTGATTGAAGAGTCTGACAGCCTTTGCGTTCCCCTGTAGTCTTGGTGACAAAGAAGAATGGCGAGCTGCGCTTCTGCGTAGACTACAGAAAGTTGAACGCTGACACCCGGAAGGACTGTTTCCCCTTACCCTGGATTGACGACAACCTGGACACGCTAGCTGGTGCACAGTGTTTCTCGACCCTGGACATGAAGTCGGGCTGTGTGTGTAGTGTTTTAGGGCCCGTCGACAACAAGGTCATTGGCTAGTGGCAGGTAGCTCTAGACCCGATAGACAAGGAGAAGGCCGCATTCTCGACGGGCCAAGGGCTCTGGCAGTTCACGTTTATGCCGTTTGGCCTCTGCAACGCAACAGCTACCTTCCGACACCTCATGGAGTCAGTGAAGAGAGGGCTGATTACGATGCCGGCCTGCTATACCTGGACGACATCATCATCGTCGGGAAGACTTTTGAAGTTCACCTCGAGAATCTGAGTAAGGTGCTACAGAGATTGCAGGCAACCAACTTGAAGCTGAACGCGAAGAAGTGCCAGCTCTTCCCAAAGGAAGTGAACAACTTATATTGTCCAAAGTTAAATCATATCGGACGATGAATGGAATTTGTGAAATGATGCTCAAATGAGTCCGGGGTCCATAGAGCTTAGAGTTACCCGACATTCTAGGTAACTCACCCTGACCGACATTCGAACTCGGGACCTCTTGAACGTGAGGCAGACACGCTACCACCACGCTATCGAGGCGGGCAACAACGTTTCAGTAGATACCTATAGGTTACACTAACGCAAATCAATATGGAGTTGTAGTTGTGACTGTTTTATGTATTCTACTGTCTAGATATTATTGGAAATTAATGTTTTGAAGTTCTTTCGATGAAATAACCTTTGCCCTTCTCAGTAGCATAAATGGCAGGATGTCTGCGTCACGTGCAAGAGGTTCCGAGTTCGAATCTCGGTCAGGGTGAGTTACCTGGATGGGGTTTTTTTCTGGAGCTTTCTCTTATCCTAAAAGACGAATGTCTAGTAACCCTAAGCTCCATGAACCCTGGGCCCGTTTGAGGATCATTTCACCGATATGACTTAAAAAGTTAAAGGACGTAAATTACAAAAAAAAAAAAAAAAAGAAAAAACGAAATTAAAGCAGTGTAGTATATAAAACATAAGTTCAGACTGAAAAGATTAAATGCCATATCCGGGATTTGAACGTAGAGTCGTAGATTGTTATTCAATATATAAAAATATTGGAACAAGTTTCCAGTTTTAATAATTGGCGAACAAAATTCATGTACCTAACATAGATCGACTGGTAAATGCATACGGATCTGACCACCGGTCATGATGTCATCTGTAAAGTGTTGGGTTACGTTATACGCATTTAAATGATACAGTTCTACACTTTAGAAGGTGCTATTGTTGTACTCGTCTTAAATTGCAATAACATTATAAACGAAATTGGTTAAATTGATCACACTTATACAACTTTGTGTATACTTTCGTTCCGAAACACAATGAAAGTTATTCCTCTATATTAATTGTTCTATATATAACAGCTGAAATCTAATATAGTTCATATTCCCTATAACTTTTGCTCCACAGCAAAGTATTAATGTTTTCCTGTTCTGGAAAATGTCTGTAATTAATAAGACACCTTAATATATACATAGAAATTGCTACTTGCCTGTCATCTGTGATATCCTACGTGTACTTCTTGTTGCATGAGATTTCTGCTGTGTCGCTGTGTTCGCAAGCTCTCAGATAACAGGCTGGACGTCTGAACTGCACGTTTATAACGTGTTGCCCCCGCCCCAATGGCTTTGTATTTCATGCTGAACATTACTTTCTCTACCCCGAACCTCAGGGTAGATAGAGCAGGGATTGTACTCTACACAAATGTATAGTTAATATTTCATGGTGGCTCTCTCAGAAGATCTTTGTTCTGAGTAACCATTGCATATCTCGTAAGAGTTATGAATTATTCGACTACATGATGACTGTTCTACTGTAAACCGAAATCCAGTTACTTAACCAGTTACATCTGCAGAAATTTGAGTATTAGCTAATTTTTTAATTCTGTACATAACTTTTTATTTATTATAGATGCTTATTTTTGCAAAACAATCCAGTTGTAATTTCTTAAAAATTATATTAATTCGAATGCATTCTAGTAATCTTGAGGCATTGTTTATTAGAAGTCATTAATCCTGTGTACCCTAAAATTTGACTTTCAACTTGAATTAAAAATAAATCAACAGCTAGTGCGAAACCTTACACATTTGACACAAAATGGGACTCAATAAAGATCCTTGCGGTAAGCCTCGATTTGTTATTGTAATATCATACACTACATGTGGCCGCCGCGGTAGTGTAGATGGTAGCGTATCTGCCTCACGCCCAACAGGTCACGAGTGCGAATCCCAATCAGGGTGAAGTACCCGGATAAGTATTTACCCGGGGTTTTCCCTTATGCTGAAAGGCAAATATCTGGTAACTCTAAGCTCTATGGTCCCTGGGCTCATTTGAGCTTCATTTCAGTCATTCCATTCATTGTCCGATATGACTTAAAAAGTTAAAGGACGTAAATCACAAAAGAATAGTAAAGATTTTGAGGTCGTGTATTAAACTTAGTATTTAAAACATAGGGTCAGACTGAAGAGATTAAATGACATAGCCAGGATTTGAACTCAGAGACATAGATTGTTATTCAATATATACAAATATTGGAACAAGTTTCCAGTATCAATAACTTACTGAACAAAATTCAGGTAGCTAACCTAGGTTGACCTAAGTGGTAAATGCATATAGATCATATAAATACTTCCCGAGAAGAACCTGAGCATATAGATCTGTCTACCGTTCAGCAACTCATCTGTAAGATGCTGGGTTCTTTCTTAAAGAGCGTTTAATTGGAGTTTTATCACAAATGTGTGCAATAATGGGAATAATAGTTACTCAGAAATGTATTTAAGTCAGAATTGGCCATAAAAAACGAAACAATTCTTCACTTTATCAAATTATATAAGTTTCTGCAGACTTTCGTTCCTAAACATTATTCTCTCCTGGAAATGGAAATAAGAACACATTGACGCCAGTGTGTCAGGCCCACCATACTTGCTCCGGACACTGCGAGAGGGCTGTACAAGCAATGATCACACACACGGCACGGCGGACACACCAGGAACCACGGTGTTGGCCGTCGAATGGCGCTAGCTGTGCAGCGTTTGGGCACCGCCGCCGTCAGTGTCAGCCAGTTTGCCATGGCATACGGAGCTCCAAGGCAGTCTTTAACACTGGTAGCATATAGGGCGTATAGTGGGCATGCGGGAGGCCGGGAGGAGGTACCACCGAATTGCTCAACACGTGGGGCGTGAGGTCTCCACAGTACATCGATGTTGTCGCCAATGGTCGGTGGAAGGTGCACGAGCCCATCGACCTGGGACCGGACCGCAGCGACGCACGCATACACGCCAAGACCGTCGGGTACTACGCAGTGCCGTAGGGGACCGCACCGCCACTTCCCAGCAGATTAGGGACACTGTTGCTCCTGGGGTATCGGCGAGGCCCATTCGCAAGCGTCTCCATGAAGCTGGGCTACGGTCCCGCGCACCGTTAGACCTTCTTCTGCTCACGCCCCAACATCGTGCAGCCCGCCTACAGTTGTGTTGCGACAGGCGTGAATGGAGAGACGAATGGAGACGTGTCGTATTCAGCGACGAGAGTCGCTTCTGCCTTGGGGCAAATGATGGTCGTATGCGAGTTTGGCGCCGTGCCGGTGAGCGCAACAATCAGGACTGCACACGACCGAGGCACACAGGGCCGACACCCGGCATCATGGTGTGGGGAGTGATCTCCTACACTGTCCGTACACCTCTGGTGATCGTCGAGGGGACACTGCATAGTGCACGGTTCATCCAAACCGTCATCTAACCCATCGTTCTACCATTCCTAGATCGGCAAGGGAACTTGCTGTTCCAACAGGACATTGCACATCCGCATGTATCCCGCGCCACCCAACGTGCTCTAGAAGGTGTAAGTCAACTACCCTGGCCAGCAAGATCTCCGGATCTGTCTCGCATTGAACATGTTTGGGACTGGATGAAACGTCGTCTCACGCGGTCTGCACGTCCAGCACAAACGCTGCTCCAACTGAGGCGCCAGCTGGAAATGTCATTGCAAGCCGTTCCACAGGACTACATCCAGCATCTCTACGATCGTGTCCATGGGAGGATAGCATCCTGCATTGCTGCAAAAGGTGGATACACACGGTACTAGTGCCGACATTGTGCATGCTCTGTTGCATGTGTCTATGTGCCAATGGATCTGTCAGTGTGATCATGTGATATATCTGACCCCAGGAATGTGCCAATAAAGTTTTCCCTTCCTGGGACAATGAATTCACGGTGAACTTATTTCAATTTCCAGGAGTGTATTTGATGTTTCTCGATATTGACTTTTTGTGCATTATATCTCCAGTCTAATGTCGTTAGAATTCACCTCGTGTTTGGCAAGAATACAAAACACCACTATAGCAATGCTTTGTAAAATGTTCTTAATAGCTGAGATATATAAAGGAATTGTGACTTGCCTGACATCTGTAAAGCCTACGTGTACTATGTGTTGTAAGAGATTCCCACTGTGTCGCTCTAGCCGCAGTCGCTCAGGAAACACGCGGGACATTGTAACTGCTGGCTTCTACCGTTTTCCTTCTTTCGTATGGCTTTCTATTTGGTGTTAGTTTTTAAATTACAGCATGCTCCAATACAGAATTTGTAATACCGCATTCCCTGCTTTCAGGATACTGTATTTGGTATTGAATAATGCTTTCCGTACCAGGTACGTCATAGTAGGTAGAGGAGAAATTGCATTTTTCTCAAATGGACAGTTAGAACTCTCTGAAGATCCTTGTTCAGAGTGACACTTGTATGTCTTGTAACTGTTAGATGAAGTATTACTACATATAAAGTGCAGATCTTGTTATAAACAATTTTGTAATACACATATTTTCCTGGAATGGTTCAGTTCATAGAAATTTTAACAATTGAGGTCTTTTTATGGGTTTCAAACTTAAAATAATATAATATTGTTAAATAATCGTGGAACGTTTCCTATTTTTAACCCACATAAAGATCCTTCCTTTAATCTTTCTTTATCTTTATCGTGAATCGTACCATAACATGAACAAATAAAACGTGGGGAAATGTTTCTTAATACATTAAATTCCATTGATACCCCGCATTTAACTCCAATGGTCATATAGGCTGCCGTTCTCCTGTGGAACATCTCGAAGGTTATTCGTTCGGTTTTAATCATTAGATCACGCACACATTCATTCTCATTCATAATTCTCGAATCTAGGCAAGATGAGGAATTATCATGGTGGGAGAAAAATCCCCAGCTCCAACGCCGGAAATGGAACCCGGGACGCCTAGTACGGCAGGCAGGTGCTCCACGACTGAGGTAAGGGGCCAGCCAGAAAGATGTTATCTCGTGCTATACTTGACATAAAATCTTTGAATGTGTAGAAACTGAATTTTAACAAGTGTGCCAATAATGCATTTTAACTGATATAATGACTTTTTCTTTTTTTAGTCTTGCTGTCTCATTCTTCATAGATATACATTTAGTAATCCTTTCTTTAGAGAAATAAGAAGAAATGTATCCTTTTCTTGGATATCCTTCTGGTCCTTGCAGTTCATACTCCTGGACAAGACAATCAACAGAAGATTCAAATTCGAAGTACTAGAAACCTACGTCTACCCAACACTACTTTATAGATGCCAAACTTGATCGACAACAATTAGACAGATGAATGTGCTATAAATATGCCAAACGAAAGATATTGGATATAGCTGAGAGACAGAATTTCCAATGAGACGCTCTCCCAAGTGACGTCAACAACAAACGTCAAACATAGAGCAACGAGACTGAAGTGGGAGTGGGTAGACCACGTCGCGCGGATGAAAGACCGAGCCGCCATGTGGGACCCGCGCACAGGAAAGCGGCACAGACGCAGAAGAGGTAGGCAGACTACTACATAACACAAGCAGGTCAACAATGGTCCACAACAGCAAGAAGTAGAGGAACATGGATAACAATTGGAAGTCGACTACATAATGAAGAGTGTCAGCCCACAAAACATCGCAAGTTGAATCAGTGATAGTGAAATTAGTATAATCAAAGTGTTAGACAAATCAAAATAATCATAGTAACAGTGAAACTAACTCAAACTAAAGAAACACTAATACTTCTTTCACATAAACTTGCCCCGTATCTCTTAACGGTCACGTGACCTTATCCTCTCTCATTGGCTGCTATTGTAGTATAGACTGCTCTGCAGTAAAAATTAGTTCGTTATTTAACTTGGTGAAATATCTTTATATGTTGAAAAAGAACTGTCAAATATATTTTCTTAACGGTTTGAATTAAATGTATTACGCAACAGAGTTGAATTATCTGAAATGTATATTAATTCTTAAACAAAGTAAAGAGGAGGTTCCTTTGCTCTCAAGCATATGACACGATAGGACGTGATTTAGCGGTAGTGATGACATATTTGTTTATATGACTTTTATCACTGACCTTGTTTTGAACTGGATTTGTCATATATCGCCATTCGAAGATGTGTTGTGCCGAGTGCGAGAGCTAAATTATTTTATTGATCATTTATTGCGCGTGTACTTATGATATGTATAATGGCAGAGTCTAGCACCCATTTTTTGCTGATGCATCGCAAGGAAAATCTTTACAAAGCAGCGAGAAGAGTTGTGGTGCATATTAATGCATTCACAGAGAAGAACTCGTCTTTTCTAGTGAGAGAAGTCGAACAGCTGTGCTCTGAACTTACAGCTGTGATTGTTAGATCCGTAGCAACATCGCGACATGAAATAGAGACAACGGGAGAACTTGTCACTTCAAGCAAAAGCAAGTATAAACAAAAGCGAGTGCTCGGAGAATGCGATAAGTTCGTGAAATGTGCTGTACGTCATCATGTGCATAGTGTTTTAATTAGAAATGAACTCCCTAACATAAATAAAATTTTGTCTGCTGTAAATGAGAATGCAGATTTACCAAATTCCAGCAGATCTAGTCTGTATAGATTGCTTATAGACCTGGGGTTTGTGAATGAAAAAAGGGGCTAGAAAAATGTGGTAAGAGACAGAAGCGATATTGCTGTGTGGCGAAGACGTTATTTAAGGACAATCAGACTGTACCGGGATACAAATCGGAAAATATACTACCTTGACGAGACGTGGGTGAATGAAGGACACACGAAAAGTAAAGTATGGTGTGACACGACTTTTAAGACAGAAAGACAAGCATTTTTGCAAGGTATGTGTGCTGGTCCAAAAAATCTCAGTAGAAAAGGCCGAAGGCTGAGTTCATTTGAGTTTCATTATAAACTTGTATTTTTGCATTCCTTCATTTCCTTATTTGTATGATTTATCTATCTTACTGGCAATTATAATGACGTTTACTGCAAGTTTGAATGTGACGGGATAACACCGCCTAGGGCCTATGGCGCGAAAGTATTAGCCAATTAGAGTGAGGGGGAAGGTAGTTGGACGCGGAGTGACACATGTCAGCGGGGCAAGGTTATATGAAACAGAGAGTAGACAGAACCTAACGCTGAGCAGCTCACCAGATAGCGAAACAGAGCTAACCTCTAGCAGGAGAGCTTTGTTCTTCAAGGGACACATTAGGCTAATATTATTGTTCTTATTGTCATTGTAACTGTGGAGATTATTGTGATTATTATTGTTATTACTGCTGCTGTTGGCCATCTTCTACAACAAGATGGACCTTTCAGTCCCAGGTTGTGAACGGCATTTTCATGAAAACAAATATTATTTATTAAAGTGTTATGAGAAAATTAAGCAGGAAAATGACTCGGATGATGTAACAATTGGGGAAGCCTTTTCGTTTGAAGAATTTACTGTTGCTTAAATATGTATTGTGTGTTGGTGCATTTCTGCTATTTCAAAGTTTTCGGCAATGATATTAAAGGTGACTTGTTTCAAAAGGTATAACCCTGTTTTACTTTCAGCACTATCATCTTCATTTCTGGCCGCCCTCCCCAAATGCTCAAGATACACATTGCGACAAAATGTAACTACATAAGAAGTAGATTTTGTAGTAAATCGCAGCTTATGAATGATACACTTTTTCTGTAGGTAATAATTTCAGAGATATTCCTCGTTATTTCCTTGAATGTATCAGCAGATATTTATCTGTTACAGAAATGCAAGTCGATATTGGGTTGTAGTTGAAGCGATTATTATGTTGGGTGACACACGGTTCCACGTTGGGACGCCAATTTAATACAAAAAATATTTTGTATCAAACAAAGTTCCACGTTTTCGCGACAATTTGTAACTAAGAGGATTGGCAAGGGTTCCACGTTGATGCTACTTTGAAGCTATTATAATGTGTGGCTCAAGGTAAAACAATGAGGTTTCTCACAGGGTATGCGTGTATGTGTGTGAGAAGCATAATTAATGACACTGGAATGCCCGTTTCAAACTTACTTGTTTACTGCTGTTGTTGGTTTTTTTTCTTCTTTTTTTAACATCGAGCTTGAAGTTACCTACCAATGTTTATCAATATTCCTGTTTAGAGTTACTCAACGGACAACACTCTAATCTACATCATCATCTCTCTTTTTTCCATCTGATCTACTTAAAATCAATTCATATTATTGCTACTGTTAGAACAATTCATAAATATACACTCCCATGTTGACACTGTTGTACATTAATAATAATATATTTTTTATACAACATTTCTGAATTCTTCTTCCCGATTCTATATAAACATTATTTTCAAAAGTCTTTCATTGTTCTGATTTTTTTATTTTGTTAATTTTTTTTATACATTTCCGAATATTTCTTTAAGGTTCTATATAAATATTATTTTCAAAATTCCTTCAGTGTTCTTATTTTCATTTTTTTCACTTGTTTAGCTTTGCAATTTCACTTCACTGTCACTACACTGTTTATGCTTAACCTATACATTTTACACTATATATTTGTATACTTAACATATACATTTTACCATTTTTGTGTCTCTTCTCATTTTACTATCTGTTATGGTGCTTTTAAATACTTTAGCCTAAGTTCTAACCATTTACAAGAAAATTCATCATCCCACAACGAACTTGGAAAATACAAAGGAACTTTGCGGACTTAGTTATTCTACATCCCCATGATTTTTGGATATCTAGCTTAGGTTTTGTACATCGATCTCTTTTCCTATCTTTCTTACACATATTCTGATGGATCTGTGCCCCTTGCCCGAAATATTTTAATATTTCTCTTTCGTTTATCGCTGTATTTTGAATGCTTTTCAATGTTTCCTTTGTCACCGTGATCTCTATTATTACCTCATTCGTTTGATTTTTCGTTCTCTCCAAATACCTCGTCGGTTTTCTATTTTCCCATTCTGATCCTTCTAGTCTACTTCTAGTTACTTCTAACACTTTTCTAGCCATTTCTCTCTCTTTGCCTAATTTCTGTACTATTTCCTCCGCAATTTTTCTATTTTCACTATCTGACCTTTCATTAACTACACTCAGAACTTCATTTTCAGCGTTCTGCGTCTCTTCACTAACATCTTTTCCTACATTGTTACCTGACCTGCTTCTTCTCTTACGTTCTCTGCTTCCTGACTAACTTTCCCGAAATTTTCTAATGCTTGTTCATTCTCTTCTTTCCTAGTTCTATTTGTCCTACCTCTAACTTCTCAACACTATCATCTATCTTTTCTCCTATATGCTGAAAGGTTTTATTGCTACTCTCTATTTCCCCAATCAAACTTGATGATTATTACCTATCTTTTCACTTAAACCTTGATTCATATCATCTATCACTTTACTTAAACCTTGATGCATATCATCTAACCTTTTACTTAAACTTTCATTGCCTTTTCTTAAACTTTGATAGACATTCCTCATCTCTTTTCTAAAACTTTCATTGTCTTTTCTAAAACTTTCATTGTATTTTGTTAAACCTTGAATATCATTCTCTATCTTTTTACTGAAACTTACAAATATTTCTCTGAGTTCCCCTAACATACTTCTTTCCATGTCTACTTTATTTGGTACAGTTACACTACACTCTGCTACTTCGACTTCCTGCCTACTGCTACTAGCATCAACCTCCTGAACTTCCATGCTTTATACAGAATTTTGACTCACCATTTTTCCACTCCTCAAATACATTCACAATAGTCTAGTATATAATTTAACACTCTGTACCTTTGATTTTCTACTGGCTCCTGATGTCACTGAAGATGCCGGCCTCTCTTCTTTCCAGTAGAACCGTTGTAGATCCGCTTGTTTTCGAACGTCCTCGTGTCAAACCTCCTCCTCCTCCTGTTGAACCTCGTTGTCGGGTTGAACCTCCATCTAGGTTGAACTTCCTTCTCGAGTTGAACCTCCTCCTCGGGTTGAATCTGCTACACGTGTCAAACCTCCTTCTCGTATCGAGCCCCGCGTTGGCGCGCCAATTTGATACAAAAATATAATGGCGAGCAAATAAGTTGACGAGCAAGGGTTACCAATATCCCTGTTTAGAGTTACTGACGGCAGAATGTTTATTACTCGGTAAACTTTATTCGTTCCTCACGTATATATGAACCGACAAATATATTCTCACAGTTCTGGTATGCCTGGCCCAAGACAGAACAAGTTGACCGCCCTAATAGGCTTCACGCCTCAGACTGTCTCAATGGCTTGCAAGCCACGAAGTGCTCTAATCGGCTCCACGCTGAAGACTGTTTGAATGACTACAGATGCGCGTGGATGTATCACTTTCACTTTCTGAAAACTCCTTTTCAACCAAAGATCCCTTTGTAGCTATTTCGTCGCCATTATTAATGGCTCAAAGAATACTCTATTCAACAACTCAAGTGAGCCCCTTTAGAAATCTGCTAAGGACACTGTTTCTTACATTGCTTTTGTTATAACAACTTCCCCCCCCCAAATGCAATTGGACTCATCTGGCCTTGCACGAGTTGTAACAAAGAACCAACATTCCTCTGAAATAAATCATGATTCTTTACTTATGGCAAACCTTAATTTCGGTACCACAGTTGTGAATGATTTGTGTTCCAGGCATGTATTCGATAATAATATATGAATGGGAATTTGTTTTGAAGTGCTCCGAATAAAAAACTTCTTAGAAAAATAATTGAGGTACTTTTAAATTAAACTTATAACTTAAAATGTTTAGCCAAACTGAAAAATTAAATGATTTAGCTGGGATTTAAACAAAGAGTCAAAGATAGATATTGGATATAAAAGTATTGACAAGTTTCCAGTTTCAATAACTTAGTGTGCTAAATTTGTTGCAACGAGGACAGAGAAATACAAAACTAAACGATCATAACTCATGTAAATGAATGTTGCATCCCCTTATGGAATGTTTAATCACAGAACTGTTTACTAATAAATTTATCACAAACATATACGTGAATTATACCGTCGTAACTGTTTTTAAATTGACGTTAATTACGAACTGGGGGGATGCTTATAGATATAGTTTAGAAAATCTTAAAGTGTTGATATTTGTAAGGATTTCTAATTGCTTCCTTCCTTTTGCTTACAGCTTGCTTGCAGTCAGTGTTATACGTATCCAAAAAGGCATTAAGTTCTTTATGAAGCAAATTAAAAATTCCTCCAGTAGATTACAATTGATCTTTAAGTCGCTCAAGCATAATAAAGATGGCGAAGTGGTCACTGTCTAGGTTATACTCATTCCAGTAGATCGTGGATATTAGTTCATTGTAATTAAAACATAGAACTGATGTTTGAGGAAGTGAAGGCAATCTATCATTTAGTACACACATATTTAATATAGCTAACCAGTTAACTAGACGAATGTTCAGACTTATAATTAAAATCTCTACAGATTAAATCTTCTTGCTTACTGTTTAACAAAGTGTATCTCCTGAAAAGCATTTTGAACTTTGGATGATATTAAAAATGTTACATGTCTAATTAACACATTATTCACTGCACCGTCTGTTCGGGGTTTCCTGTTAAACAGTAATTTGAAAGAATCACATTCAACTCATATCCTACCTCCATGTTTGTTTGTTTGTACGAAATGTTTGTTCCAAAATCATAAAATCAGTTAAGTTATATTTCGCCAACATTGGTGGACTCACAACATCCTTATCTTCTCCACAACGCAGTGATCTGTTGTGTTTACCTTGCAAAAAATGCATTCGAGCTACTTCTACAACAAGAGAGAACCTTCAGTCACGTCATGTGAACAAAGTTAAAGTAAAAACTTTATTTATTAAAGTGTTTTGAAAAGGTTGAGCAGGAAAATAGGTGTGATGATATAAGAATACGGGAAGCTTTTGTTTTGAAGGGATTAATGTTGATGTGATGGCACGTTTCTGCTATTCCAATGTTTTCGGCAAAGAAATTAATGGTGACATGTTTTCAAAGATATAACCTCGCTTTACTTTCATGACTATCATCTTCATATTTGGCATCAACAAATAAAATGCTCACGATCAAACAATGAAGCAAAATATTACTACACATTTATGGTGCCTCTTCTAGTAACACAGTTTGTGTATGTTACACTTTTTCCATAGTTAACTACTTCAGAGATGTTCCTTTTTATTTGCTTGAATGTTTCAGTATATATATATATGTATATATATATATATATATATATATATATATATATATATATATATATATATATATATATATATTTGTAATTTATGTCGTCCAAAGTTAAATCATATCGGACGATGAATGGAATTGGTGAAATGTTGCTCCAATGAGCCCGGGGTCCATAGAGCTTAGAGTTACCAGACATTCTACGTAACTCACCCTGACCGAGATACGAACTCGGAACCACTTGAATGTGAGGCAGACATGCTACCACCACGCTACCGAGGCGGACAGAAACGTTTCAGTAGATACCTCTAGGTTACACTAACGCAAATCGATATGGAGCTGTAGTTGTGAATGTTTTATATACTTTAATGTCTAGATTTTATTGGAAATTAATATTTTGAAGTTCTTTCCAAGAAAGAACTTTTGGAAATTCCCTGTAGCGTAGATGGTAGCATGTCTGCCTAACGTTCAAGAGGTCCCGAGTTCGAAACTCGGTCAGGGTGAGTTACCTGGATAAGGTTTTCCTGGGGTTTATCCTAAAATACAAATGTCTAGTAAATCTAAGCTCGATGAACCCTGGGTACATTTGAGCATAATTTCACCCATTCCATTTATCGTCCGATATGACTTAAAAGTTAAAGGACGTAAATTACAAAAAAAATAGTAATGATTTTGAGGCCGTGTAGTATTTAAAACATAGGTTCAGACTGAAGAGATTAAATGCCATAGCCAGGATTTGAACGTAGAGTCATAGATTGTTATTTAATATATAAAAATATTGGAAAAAGCTTCCAGTTTTAATAACTTGGTGAATAAAATTCATATACCTAACCCAGATCGACTGGAAAATGCATACAGATCTGTCCACCGGACATGATGTCATCTGTAAAGTGTTGGGTTACTTTATAGGTATTTAAATGACACAATTGTGTACTTCAAAAGGTGTTATTTTAAAATTTACATCTGATGCCAAAAAATTAAGGAGCGAAATTCCAGAGGTCCAGAGGTAGTCCTAGTCGGGCGGGGCTTTCCCCGTCCGGGTGTCATATGCCGCAGTACCTAGCCGCTTTGCGGCTTAACCTGCGAAATGAACTAGTAGATCCATGTTCTGCTGGGGTGTTTGAATTTGTTTACTGTTTGAAATTTTGGATAGGTTTGGAATGGGTTGCCCCACTTTATCGTGGGCAGCTGTACTTAATCGTTCTCCCTTTTTGGGAGACACGAATTAGTTTTTTGCCCCGTTTTGGATACGGGTTGTGTAGCGCTTGTCCTTTGGCGTAGAAGTTGTTCCCAGAGACATCTGCGGTTTTCCTTGGGTTACCCAAGGGGTCCCAGGACGTCTCTCGGCAGTCTGAAGGACGGCAAGCGCCTTTGATCTCTCGGGTCATACCTTCCCAGGGAGTTCACTAAAGGGTTGGGGTGAATTTGGATTTTCTCGTACATTGATCGTGCCCTCTCGCGAATGACGTCGACAATGTACGGGATCTGGGAGTGCTCATGTAGGATATGAGCCGGGAATCTCCAGCCTGTATCGTAGATGATGCGTAGTGCCTTGTTCTGCAGCGTCTGAAGTCTGACGAAAGTGGTATTAGCCACTGTTCCCCAGATCTCACAGCCGTACAGAATCATAGGCGGAATGATCGCCCGATACAGTTGGAGTTTGAGACGGATCGGCATGGTTGATCTGAAGATAGGGTATAGGCTCCGGAGTGCGACGTGCCCCAGCTGGACCTTGCCCTTGACGTGCGGAACGTAAGTTAACTTACGGTCCAGCGTCACCCCGAGATACTTCGCCGTTTGCACCCAAGGGATTCGACGGCGCCGTAAAACGAAGTTCTGCTGCAACCGGTTGGCTATGGTTTTCGCCAGGAGAATAGCAGAGCTCTTCTCCGGGTTAATTGCCATTCGCCATTTTGCGCTCCATTCGCCAATGGCCCGGAGCTGGGTTTGGATTTGCCGGAAGCTGTACCGTGTATTCCTATTGACTGCGAAGATCATGAGATCGTCCGCATACTGACAGGTTTGGGTGTTGTGATGAGTTGGGATGTCGGCCATGTAAGCTGCGAAGAGCGCCGGCGACAGCACGCTGCCTTCCGGTACTCCAGCGCCAATGGGCCGCTCGGTGGACAGCTTCCCCTCCATCTTTACTCGGAAGCTTCGGTTTCCGAGGAAACCGGCCACCAAGGAAATGTATGGACGGGGAATTCCATGCTCCAGGAGTTTGTAAATGAGTCCTTCATGCCAGGTAGTGGCGAATGCCTTCTCCACGTCGAGCAGCACTGCTACCGTTTTAGACCTTTCCTGGAAACCCAGGGAGGCCTTCTCGGCAACCCGCAGTAGCTGCTCGGTCGTGGAGTGGCCAGAACGGAAGCCAAACTGGTGTTCCGGGATTAGGCCCCTTTCCTCCAGATGAGGAAGGAGCCGGGAGAGGAGCAGTTTTTCGAATACCTTCGATAAAACTGGGAGAAGGCTGATTGATCGGTAACTGGAAGGAAAAACCGGATTTTTCCCCGGCTTTAAAACGCACACCACGCGCGCCTCCTTCCAGATAGCTGGAAAGTGGCGCATGTATAGGCACGCGTTATAAATCCGGGTTAAGTGAATCACGGCTCTTCGTGGAAGGTGCTTGAGCATTTCCGCTGTCACACGGTCCTGCCCAGGTGCTTTGTTGGTTCTTAGAGAGTTAAGCGTGGTCGCTAACTCTCTAGGGGTAACGATGGGAATGTGGAACTCCTCGTGGTCAGGGGGCGGAGCTTCTAGGAAGTCCTCCACCACCTGTTCCACGAGGTCAGCATGGTCATCGTCCATTGGCTCTACCCTGGGTTGGAATTGAGCCTCCAGATAATCTGCTAGCGCCTCTGCCTTTTCTTTCGACTCGTAGACGAGTCGACCTCTAGGGCTATGTAGGGGATGCTGGTATACGGTTTTGTCTTTCCGCAGGCTACGGACTATTCGCCATGGTTTTCTCTCCTGGAGATTGGTTTGCCTTAACATGTTTTCCCAGGCCTCTTTGCGGTGTGCTCTTAGGAGTCGTCTTGCCAGGGATTTGAACCTCTGGTGTACTTCTCCTATCCTGGGATGGCGAAATCTCTGCCACAGCTTTCTTACGGCGTTTTTAGCCCTTATGAGTTGTTTGATGGGTCCTGGGATATCTGTGGGGTTTGGCGTGTCTATTGGGATGCGGTGTGTGTGAGCACGGACCGCGTTGAGGATGGATGTGGAGAACTCCATGGCTGCCGCCTCGAGCGACTCCACAGAGTCGATTCGAGGGCAGGCTTCCACGGAGTTTTGGATGTGAAGAATGGCGGCATCCCAGTCGACTTCATCCACCCAGTCAGCCGTTGCCAGAGCTGCGACGGTAACGTCTGAATTGATCACAACTGGGTTGTGGTCAGAATCCAGAGCATTCACCGCCGTGAGGTCCAGATGAAATGGAATGTTCTTGGTGATTGCGAAATCTATGACGTCCGCCCTGCCACGAGGCGGGAAGTGCGTTGGACCCCGCGGGCCATGCGCATGAAGGGTTGGATCTCCGCAGATGAAGCGGTAGATGCTCCTTCCCCTATCATTCTGGGTTCGGCTGTTCCATCCTGGGTGTTTGGCATTGAAGTCACCGGCTATGCACACTCGGTGGCCTAGGTTGAGGAGTGCCCTGTAATCCGCTTCATAGAAGGGATGGTTGGGCGGGTCATACACCGCCACAAGCACTAGGTCTGAACCGCCCAAGGAGAGCCTTATGGCGGTCGCCTCCAAGTGTTGAAGCGGGGGGATGGTAATGGGAGTATGGGTGATGTGATTTTTGATGAATATAGCTGTACCGCCGCCCCGCCGGCCGACTCTATCGGCTCGGTGGAAAATTGATCAGACTTATGCAACTTTGTGTATACTTTCATTCCGAAACACAATGAAACATATTACTCTGTATTTACTGTTCTATCTATGACAGCTAAAATCTATTATAGTTCATACTCCTTATGAGTTTTGCTCCATAACAAAGTATTAATGTCTTCGTGTTTCGGAAAGTGTCTCTAATTAATAAGATACATTAATATATACATAGAAATTGCGACTTGCCTGTCATCTGTGATGTTCTACGTGTACTTCGTGTTGGATCAGATTTCCGCTGTGTCGCTGTGTTCGCAAGCTCTCAGATAACAGGCGGGACGTCTGAACTGCACATTTACACCTTTACTTTCCTTCAACCCCCATTTGCATACTTGTAACCTCATAAATAACACCATTCTAAAAACCTACATTTCACCCTACAATATCCCGAAATCTACTTTACCTGCGATAAAACACTTAACGGGTGGGCACGCAGCAAGAACCTTCTGGCTGTATACAGCCAGTCAGCACCACATGGCATGACATGCACGTTTATAACGTGTTTTTTTCCAATGGCTTTGTATTTGGTGTTGAACATTATTTTCTCTACCACGAACCTCAGGAAAGATAGAGCAGGGATTGTACTCTACCCAAATGTATAGTTAATACTTCATGGTAGCTCTCTCAAAAGAACTTTGTTCTGAGTAACCATTGCATATCTGCTAAGATTTAAAGTACTTTTTCTCGTGCTGTATAGCAATTTGTAGCTATCCTGTTATCTGTCTCATTTGATTGTTTCTGGGATTCCTTTATAGTGCTTATATTTTCATTTTTAGCGCCTTGTGCAACTTTTCTAAAACTTAGTTTTGAGTTCTAATTTATGAATTTTGTAACTTGAATAGGTCCATGGAAGGTTTCTTCTAATAATAATTATACTAGATTGTCATTTTCTTTTTTATTAATACTGCAACCAATTGACATATCTGCCAACATCCGCCTCGGTAGCGTACATGGCAGCTTGTCTGCCTCACGTTCAATAGGTCCCGAGTTCGAATCTCGGTCAGGGTGAGTTACCTGGAGTATCTCTTATCCTTGCAGACAAATGTCGGGTAGGTCTGAGCTCCATGGACCCCGGGCTCATTTAAGTATCATGTCACCCAATTCATTCACCGTCCGATATGACTTAACGTTGGAGGATGTAAATTACAAAACAAGGGGAAAAGAAACATCTGTCCACAGCTACAATATAAATCATCCTTTTGTACAGTAGTAAAGGAGTTAATCTGATCTTAAAAATACGATCTAGATCATAACTTCTCTCTTTACATATTTCTTTAATTTGCCACACACATACCATGAGTTGAATATCCATCAATATACTCTCATTTCTTACATCCTTTGCCAATAGATCCACTTTACAGTTTACAGTGATATTGTGTGTCCAGAGATTTACATTAATTTGATGATGAATGCTTCCTGCAGGGTTACTATTATATTTGAATTCCTATTATACAATTATTTACTTTATAGCTGGTTCCTTTCAACTTACAGAAAATACTATAACAATCAGAAAATGTAATACCAGGGCTGTACAATAAAGAATGATCATAATATTTTTACGGTCATAATTTTTCGCACTTAATTTCAATCTTATGATATTCTGTTTGCTTAATGTGAAGCAAACACGCCGTAGTAGTTTCACTGTTGGTACTCCTGGTTCCCGCCTGAGAGAAGTAGGCAAGTACAGACATGTTTAGCATCGCCTACCGCTGCAATGGAGGAAACGTGCAGTTAAAGTTGATGTTAGAGGAAGATCTGGAGTTTCATTCAAACGTAATCACTGCTGATGAACCTTGACTACATCATTTTGATCCTGAGAGCAAACAGCAAATCCCAGTGTGGAGCTCTCCTTTATCCCCAACCTCCAAAATAGCAAAAGTTGTTGCTTCTGCTGGGAAAGCGGTGGTCATTTCATTCTTTGACATTCGTGCAATGGTTTATCAGCATGTTGTACCTGCACACACATCACTAACTGGACAGTACTACAGGGATGACCTGAAAATATTTTAAGTCCAAATCAGACGCAAAAGACCACATTTCCATGAAGCAGGCTGGATGCTACACCACGAAAATGCGCAGCCTCTTATTGCCTATGTTGTTGCTGAATATCTTGCAAGAATCAACAAGAAGTGCACCCCTCACCCTCCCTATAGTCCGGATTTAGCCTAATGTGACCTTTTCTATTCCCTATCTTGAAGAAACGCCTTCTTGGGAGGCATTATCCATCATCAGAAGCAGTGTTGAAGACTGCGGAGGCGATTTTGAAGGATCTCTCAAAAAATGGTTTCCAGCATGTCTTTGGAGACTGACAGAAACGCTGGGACAAGTGCATCGCATTTAGGAGAGACTATTTTGAGAAGGACCATCAAAATTATGAGGATGAGTAACGGTACGTTGTCAAAAAAACTTTGTGATCAGTCTTTATTGAACAGCCCTAATAATACTGCTTTGTTGTCATAATACATGAGATAGCTGTTCGAATGGCAATAGATTTAGCTAAGTATATCTCGATTTAGAGTAATTTTAAAGCTATGTTCAATATTATGGATATAATGAGACGTTCCCATACTCTCTTCACGGACCGCCGGAATGGCGTGGTGGTAGCGTGTAAAAAATGCCCGATCTTAATGAGTTGATAAGGTTATTTCCTGTGTTTTTCCTCATCCTGAAAGATGAATGTCCAGTAAATATAAGGACTCTGTACCATAGATTTACTTCAGCGTACTCGTACTATATGACTTAAGTGTGGGGAACGTAAATTTAAAAGCAAAAGCCTCTCTCCAGGGAACTTTGATCCATCAGTTTAAACTTCAGTCCATAGCTTTGACGGAAATTTCTGTTCTGTTTCCTCTTTAAACACAATAATACTCTAATGTACGTAGCATAATCGTAAATCTTTCCTGTTCAATACTTCATTGTGGTTTTCTCAAATATACTAAAATAGGGCATTTTCTTTATAATATTTTAATATATTTGGATAATCCCTCTTAATTATTCAGCTGTCTGACATAAAATAACTCATTTTTGGTAAGAACCTGCATGTTAACAATTACTGTCTATCTAAAAGGTGATACATAACGTTTTTGAAGGGATCCAAGGTACTCCTTAACAGTAGCGTCTTGTTTTCTACTAAATGTAACACACATTTAGCAATTTATATTATTCTATATTACATACATGATTTTATCCAGATTATTGAATATATGTATAAAATGTTATGTATTTCGATTGCATGCTAACTGTTCTCAGGTAAACTGTAGTCCACTTACTTAACCAATTAGGGGAACATGGGGCAGAACGGTGTATACTGTTTTCTCTCTTGTAGATGACACAATCTATCGGAATCTGTAAAAAATTCGTCATCTCAATCACAGCTACTAGTACACGTCAGTTGGCTGCCATAACAGACGCTGTTGTGTGCGAGTTGTGTGAAGGTTACAGTTTGAAGCAGATTTTACATGATCCGTGATATCTTTCAAGGCATGTAAGTGCATCATGTCTACATTTAAATGAAAAACAATAATTACTATGGAATATAACACTTAATTTACTTTTAAATCCATGTTTTTCGCTAAGTTATCTTTGAATATCGAACAATATGCAAGCATTAACCTAAGTTTGTGTTTACGGGGCAATATGGGTGGAGCATAACAGGGTACTACCCCATTATGGCCCTGGTGTAAAACTCTTTCTGTGTTATTCATATGATTGACTACTCAGGTTTCGTGTGATTTTGGAAGAGTGCGTAAAGAAGTCACAGAAGCAGGAGTGGTCTTTAGTCTCAATGGAGGCGACTGCGAATGCTGTATTTGATGGTTCAAAGGGGTACAAAAGGGCAACTAGTCAATTTCAAGTGCCCCAAACAACTCTTGAACGTTACGTTAAGAAGAAACTAAACAATATTGATTATGTTGTTAGAAACGTTATCACAGGCTGCAGCCGCTAGATGTTTCTTTCATGAAATCACTAATCAAATATTATGAGAATGAAATTCGCTCCTGGGTTAGATCAAATCCAGAAAAATTCGTCACACAGTTTCAGGTTGCATCATTGTTTGGTATTAGTTATAGACGAGTCTCAACAATGAGCAAGGCAGTGGTCTGTGAACATCTCGTATTTGATGATGCTCATTTCTTACCGCCCAAAATGACAGATATTGAGCTTACTTCTGGAGTTCCTGATGATGTTAATCCTTCAAGTTCTGAGATGTCCGTTGTCTCTGGTTCATCTATGGGGAGAGAAAACATTGAGATGCCAAGCTGCAGTAGTTTCCAGATCTTCAGCCCAGAAAATATCACACCTATTCCAAATGTAGATTAGAAAAACACGAGAGTTTGGAAAAACAGGGGGGAAAAGCACAATACTGACAACATCCCCTTATAAAGAAGCGCTGTTGAATGTGGAACAAGAAAAAATGATTAAAAGACCTGTAGAAAGGCGTCTTTCTCTGCCAGAAAGCGAAACAAAACGGGAATCAGCGAGAGGTAGGCCTGGATGTGTTAATCCTCCTGTAATCAAACGTTCCAGAAGTCATTTGTCTGCTGGTAACAGGAAAGAAATGGCAAAATACGACGAAGATGATTGTCTTTACTGACACGATTATTCAGAAGGAGGGTGGGTTAGATATCCCTGCTGCCTGCAGTTGGCTCATAATTCCTGTGCAGGTGTCGAAAGTGATGATGAAGATGTTGTACATATTGAGATATGAACTAATGTACAAGAAATAAAAATCTTAACAAAATTTGGTCAAAAAATAATAGCCCTCACTACCCCACCTATGGGGCAAAACGGGAAAATGTACTAATTTTGTTTTTCACGTGATAGCTACTCCCATTTGTTGCGAGTGTCAATTTAATTTATGTTTCTCAGGTAATTAGGCAATAATAAACAAATTCACATTACCAAAACACAATTTCTAAATGTTCAAGTGTGAAATATAGATGTACAAATATTAAGTACCCTGTGCTGCCCCATGTTCCCCTACATCCGCAGAAACTTGTGTATTTGATTATTTTTATATTGTACATTACTTTTCTATTTATTGTAGATGTTTCCTTTTTTGAAAATATTCCAATTGGTTTTCTTAAAATTTAATAATACTTGTTCCAAAAATTCGTACCAACCTTAAATAAATTGTTTATTCGAAGTCACTAGTCCTGTAGTCCACTTTTTTTACGTCCTCCAGCGTTAAGTCATATCGGACGGTAAACGAAATTGGTGAAATGATGTTCAAATGAGCCAGGGTCCATGTAGCTTACATTTACCTGACATTCGTTTCAAAGAATGAGGGAAAACCCCTGAAAAACCTTATCCAGTTAACTCATACCGACCGAGATTCGAACTCCCAACCTCTTGAACATGAGGCAGACGCGCTACCATCTACACTACCGAGGCGGGCCCACAACATTTGGATTTTAACTTGAATGGAAAGTGAATGAATAGCTAGTGCGAAATATTTCACATTTTATACAAAATACGCTTAATGAAGATCCTAAAGTGAGGCCTAGGTTTGTTATTGTAATATCATTACATGAGGATGCAATACAATTGCTCTGTTTGACATAAGATCGACAACGTATGTTGCTTATGACCGAATATTTTTTTTTCTTTATAGGAATTACCAAAATGAAAGTCGCTAAGCTGTTCATGGTATTAAATACATATAGGTTACTGTCCAAATGCCTTGTCTTTCCAATTGGATAAGTATTTTATTAGCAATAAGCTTGTCCAAGATTGTTGTAAACACAGCTCGACTACAACTAGCCCAATCATGGAGGGCCTTGTTGGGATGTTCAATAATCCTGGAACTATTCCAGTTTTTAAAGCTTACAAATATTTTTCCTTTGTCTTATCTAGATGCTGAATCATATCATAAACAACTTCGTTCGTACGGAGAGAGTTGTCTTTTGTTTATTAATTACGGAATTTCATTCATTAATATGGATGTTTCTACTCACTACCCACACTATTGAATTGTGCGTATTCTGTTTAGGCCTTGGAATAACAAAACACGGGGAAATGTTTGTTGATAAATTATATTGTATTTCAAAATTGCTGATAACTGGAACGTGTACATTACATAGAAATCTTATATTGTGCTGCACGTGACTTTCTATATTCTCCGAATGGGGAGAGAAGGAATAACAAGTGTACCAATTGTATCCTTTAACTGAATTAATGAATTTTTTCTCCTGGTATCTGATTTTTCATAGGTATATAATTTACTAAGTCCTTTCATATATTTGCAAATTATCAAATTGCTTCCGTTCTATTGTTTATAGCTTTCTTAGAGCCAAGTTATGCTATACGTATCGAAAAAGTCACTAAAATTTTTATAAAAGGAATTTACAAACTTTATGCTTCTTTGTAACTCCTTTATTGTATAGAATTGACTTATAAGTCCCAAAATTAAAGATTGGAAGTGATCACTCCCTAGATTATATTCATTCCAGTAAATCCTAGATATTATTTCATTGTAACAAAAACATAGAAGTGTTGATTGATTATGTGAACCCAGTTTATCATTGCGTACACAAGTACATAATATAGCTAACCATTTATACAGGGGAATGTTAAGACTTAAAATTAAAATCTCTAAAGATCGAATCTTCTTGCTTATTTTTTAACTCAATGTGTTCCCAACAAAACAGCTGGGACTTTTTAAGATATTGAACGTTTTTACATCTCTGAATTGATACATTATTCGCTGGACTGTGTGTTCTGGGTTTTTGTTAAGCAGTGATTTGAAAGAATCGTATTCTACTAATATATTACTTCCGTGTTTGTTACTATCAAATCGTATTGCTTAAAAGTTTATATATTTCATTGTTTCCAGGATTTATTTATAAAAAGAATATATCTGTGTCAGTATGTGATAAATGTTGAAGTATTTGTTTCCTTTTATATATTTCTATAATTCCCAAAACAATATTGTTCTATTATTCTGTGTCAGTCATTTACTTCTGAACGATATATTAAAAGGCACAAAACCGATGATAGTTTCCTTTCTTTTGAAGAGCTTCGTACTCGAACAGTCAGTAATCTCAGTGATGTGTTGATAGATAAGTTGTAATACTTTAATATTGAAAGATAATTCATATCTGAAGCATACGATAGTGCCGCGGTAATGAGCGGTAGGCAAGTGCGTATTCCGACTGTTCCAGAACACTCTAGAAACCGAATAATCTCTATCAATCAAGACGTCACCAGAAATTTCCATTTATCTCAGTTTGTTTCGGCAGCACTTTATCTGCTTATGCAAGCTCTTTATCTCCACACTGACTGCCCCCCAAATTTAAAATGTTCACTCTAAGAAATGAAATGTCACTTTATCTTCAAAACAAGAGCTAATCTATCATTTTATGGCGATTTTTTAATTCAGCAGATGCAAATACATGTAAATTTACTATTTTTAAATCGGAAACGTTTTCATTTTGCCCAGTGTTATCATTACGATGATTATCATTATTATTACAGTGTTTTGAGAATATTAAGCAGGAATATGGGTGGGATGATGTAAGAATATGGGAAGCGAATGGTTTCCAGAATTTAATTTTGCTTAACAATGTTTTGTGTGTTGACACATTTCTGCTATTGCAATGGTTTAGCAATGATATTACCCGTGACCTGTTTCACCCACTTGACTTCCATTAGTATCATCTTCATATCTGGTCCTATCAATAAAATACTCACGATCCACCACTGAGATGCCTATGCCTATGAAGCAGAACTTGTAGTAATACACAGTTTATGTGAACATTTTCTATAGTTAACCATTTCAGAGACATTCCTTATTATTTGCTTGTATGTTTCAGTAGATACTCATAGGTTGCAAAAAAGCAGGTGGAGATTCATTTCTAGTTGTGAAAATATTGTGCTTCAGCCATAAATGCGGTATCTAGACTTTAGTGCAAATTAATATTTTCAAGTCCTCTGAATAGAAAACTATTTAGAAGACCTTCATCTACGTGTCTTAAACTTAATATTTAAACCGTAGCGTCCGACCAGAAAGTTAAATGCCATAGTAGGATTTGAATGAAGTTTCAAATATTCCTAGTTAGTTAAAGAATATTGTAAACTTTATAGTTTGAATAACTTGGGCATAGGAAGTCTCGGCCGATTGAAATGTGCAAGTTTTGTTTATTACTCAGTGTTAAGAGTATTACAGAGAATAGGGTGTGTTCTTGTACCTTAGTACAAGTGTAATTAAAGGAAGATTAAGGCGTTCTGTACCCCGTCAGGGTTCCAATTGGGCCACTTGTATTAAAATACTACGACAAACTGAGGAAGACGAAAATGTGTTCTCCAAAGATTAACCCAAATCAAACATATTCTTCAATTGCTAAGCGTGGACCGACTAACGGTAGACCTATTGTAATTGAAGCTTACAGTGGTATCCCATCCTAACAACTGTCACCCTATTGCACTAATTTGCAACATGTGTAAGCTGCTAAAGTGGATAATTGACAGAAGATTGTTATAGTTATTGGAATCAACTAATTCTTCAACCACTTGCAAATTGACTTCCGCCAATACGGGTCTACACTAAATGACTTCTTGATACTAGTCTGAAACTTGCAATGCGTTTGCCAGTCATCAGCAAATGTTTACCCTAAGTCTCGACGTTGATAACACATATGACATGCTGGAGCGTTTATTAATATCGGAATTTAATTCATTAATATGGATGTTTCTATTCATTACCCGCACTATTGAATTCTGTATATTCGTGTTCAGGGCCTGCGATAACAAAACACGGGGAAATATTTGTCAGTAAATTATATTGCATTTCAACATTGTAAATAATTGGAACCTGTACATTACAGAAACATGTTAGGTTATTTCTTGATGAATGTCTAATGGATTTTGCCTCAAACATGTGCATATAAGTTGCAATAGTTAGAAAGATAACATGTAATTGCCATAGAAATATGATAAAACCATGCCATGCCATGTGGTGCTGGCTGGTTGTATATAGCCAGAAAGTTATTGCTGCTTGCCCACCCTTTAAGGGTTTTACCGTAGGTAAGGTAGATTTCGGGATTTTGTAGTGTGAAATGTCGGTTTTTAGATTGGTGTTGTTCCATGGCAGCATCTCTATTTTTAGCGCAGAGCTTTATGCTATATACCGAGCCATTTTATATGTGCGCCGATGCAATATTCGTGACTGCTTAATTTTCAGGGATTCCTTGAGTGCCCTTCAGAGCCTTCGGCAGCTGTACAGCTACCATCCGATAGTACAGCGTATCTAGGATGCCGTCCACTTTCTATACACCTCTGATGCTAACGTGGTGTGTGCCTGGATTCCTGCGCACGTTGGCTTACCGGTGAACGAAAATGTGGACTTGGCAGCTAAGTCAGCAACGACACAACCCGGGCTATATATACAGCTGGTTAGCCCAGAAGATTTTAAACTTTCATTGCTTTCATTGCGGCTCCCTCACCCTTCCTATAGTCCGGATTTAGCCCCAAGTGACATTTTTCTATTCCCTGACTTGAAGAAATGCCTTTGTGGGAGACATTAACCATCATCAGAAGCAGTTGTGAAGGCTGCGGAGGCGATTTTGAAGGATCTCTCAAAAGATGATTTCCAGCATGTCTTTGAAGACTGCCAGAAACGCTGGGACAAGTGTATTGCATTCAGGGGACACTATTTTGAGAAAGACCATAAAAATTAAGGGGATGAGTAAAGGTACGTTGTCAATAAAAATACTTGTGATAATGCTTTAATGAAAAGCCCTCGTACAAACCAAAGCTTTAGTACTGTGTCCGTTTGGTGTGCTTACAGTGTTGTGATATGGCAAATATTTTCAAGGGTGCATTTTTCTTAATCACTAATTCTCGAGGGCAATCTCTTGAGTGCTACAGATGAAGTCATGCGGTATGTTAATGAATTTTATTAAATATTAGTAATTATTTACATCAGCATCCAACTGATGAGGATTTTAAAGTACCAAGCTGTACCTAAGTACACAACTTTTCTTCTAAAAAATCATAAATATTATACTTATAATTTCTATATACTCTCCATTCATACTCATTTATAAAACAAACTAAAGATGCATCTACAACTAATGCAAGTAGGAAAGAACATGATATATTTGTATTCTTACGCCGCCTCTGTGGTGTAAAAGTAGTGTGTCTGTGTCGGTCAGCTTGAGGTAAGAGGATAGGGACCTTTCTAGCATTTTCCCTTATCCTAAAGGATGAATGTGGGGTAACGCTATGTGCGGTGTGACTACCATTTCGCTCATTTCATTCATCATCCGTTGGAGGACTGTAAATTGATAGGGGGGGGGTGGGAGTCTACGTAGTTTGGTTTTCAACATTTGGTCTTGGAATCAGTAGATCGGCGGCAAACCAACTGAGCTACCTAATTGGTTTCTTTGTATTCCAATAATAAAGCTTGGGCTGAACACGTAGCTCAGTGGTAGAGCACTTGCCTGCCATGAGAGGCGTTCCTGGTTCGATTCCCTGCTGGGGTTTGTGATTTTTATCCAATCAAGATGATTCCCCATCTTCTCCATTGTCTGGAAGTATGAAAATGACAATGCGAATGTTTGTGTGATGTAATGATTAAAAAAAAGGTAAATGCAACCCGACGTTTACGAGTTAACACCAATGCTAATACGCGATATGTGCCAAAGTAAAATGGGCCCCGATTGAAGTTAAAAAGTAACCCATTGTGTGACAGCCCATATGGGGCCAGGACCTGCCAACCCTACTGCCGGCCTCACGCCTACATAAGCAAGGTAGTGATGGGCGATCATTCAGCAGATACTGGGAGGAGATGTGGTAAGCATCCCCCAGCCGGAATGTTGGCTTTTGTGACCAGGGCCGCTTACCTAGCGTAAGCTCCTCACATTCCTCACGATGCTGAGTGGGCACCGGTCCTATACTCCAGGAGTGGGATCGATCCCGGGCCGCTTTCCGTGGCAGGGACCCCAGGCATGATACCTTAGCCCAGGGGAAGACAGCTAGTGGCGGTGTGACGTCGGTTCCGTCAGCTTAACCGCCAAATATGCTCCCGAACGAAAGGCAGGTTAGCGTGTGACGTCACCCCGCTGATTTCTGCTGTCCAAGAGGAAAGAAATAGTTTGATGTTTTGAGGTTCCAGCAGCTTAGGAAAGACAGGAAACGTATTGGGTGTCATTAATATGTACAACTTACATCTGGGTTTTCATATTAATGCTGACTGCTTTAATTATTGTGACTTTCAGGGTTCGTAGAGTTAAAAGTCCGAATGTTTCAAAATGTTCCAAATGTTCTTTATTTACACTGTTCAATTCACACGTAACAACATTACGTCACATACACGCCACAATCTACCAAGTTCGATGACCACACAAACAGCGTTCTGATTACATCACTTTACAACTGTTTACGACAGTTTACGACTCAACTCTCGTTACAACACTTTACAATTGCTTACTACTTTACGACTGACTCTTGGTGAGTCGTCGCTTCCTTAAATACCTTATTGATAATTCGAGTCTGTTCTGTAGCAATCAAGAAGTCGCATTTTCTGTCACCAGACGAAACTCGAAGCTTCCAGAAGAGTAACTTTATCTGTGACGGCCAGGATATTATCTCCTCGCTATCTTTATTTTCCGGCTCCTTGTATACACAAGCCGCGTTATCGTAGATACTGGGTTCCAACATTATACAATTAGTCACAGTTTGTAAATAATTACATTTTAGCATTGTGCTATGAGAAAATATATAAAACTTCAACTCGTAGTTTATCTGAATGTCAGACATGTTATAAGGTTAACAAAATAAAACATTAAGTAATTTTCTCTGCAAATTAGAGACCCGCTCAGAACAAAATTACGTGGATATTTTCCGACACTTTCTGTTTCGTTTTTCTTTAACTAGTTTATCAGTGTCAGGACGTAATATCTGGGACATTTTTAATCGAAGGCTGCATGTTAGATTGTGATCCGAGAAGGTATTTCAGGGTTTGGACTTAGCTAATTTCATAACAGAAAAATAATTGTTCGCATACATATGTCGAGCCAAACATACACAATGTCCATGTGGCAAGTGAATACAACCTCGGAAATCTGGTTTGGGGACATTCTTGTAAAAATCAGCCAAGTCTTTCTTGTACGTATATTTGTCCTTCAATAAATCGTCACAATGTAAATTTAACAGTTCCATTAGGAACGTGGCAGCTCCATTTATACAGACAGCTTGCTGCTACATGGCTCTTGCCTGACGTCACATGCACTGCAGGCATCGCTTCCGGTTGAAATACGTCACAGCTCTCGAAGCAGTCTTCCTCTACCTTAGCCCACTACGCCTCGGGGATTGCGGCTAAAGGTGGGGTATAAATGGAACAGACAACAAAAATAACGCATGGTCTTGTTGTTGTTGCTGTTGTTAAAGCTTCCGTTGTAGCCAAATTTTGCGTTTATACCCCGAAAATCTATTAGAAAATTATTTACTACTTTTAGAATACATTTCAAATAAGTTGATCACCGAGTTCTAAAATATTGTCACCCATTTATCGGAGGGCACGACCAACTGGAGCTGGGTAGGGGACAGGAGGCATTGAGGCCACGCCCACCCATTTATCTTGTAGCGCGAACATAGGGAATGTTTGGGAAAGTGTCACTAGGCACTGTATCGTCTCTTTCCCCTCCCCCTGATGTCTGAAATAATCGGGATGATTTTCCGGGCCGCGAAGCTTCCAGAAACAGCGATCCTCCTATATAAGGGCTGCAGTGGACCAGTCAGTTCAGTTCTTGGCGAGCAGCCGTGAAGAGCATTGTGCTAGCGAACGGACTGGAAGACTGCGTACGTGTATCAGAGGAGTTTCACGTAATAGTGAGTGTAGGGTGGACCTCTAACAGACGAACTGGTGGATTGTAATTTTGTGCGCTACGTAATTCTATGTAATCGGCAAGTGTACCAACTGTAATCGGTGGAAATAAAGAAAATTTTGACTTTGTGCAATTGAACCTTTAATTCTGCGAACCCACAGAGTCACAATATAATGTTATTTAGTAGGAATTAAATACCAAAGTTTAACAGCAGTACCAAGCTTTCTATCCCTTAGTTAAATAGCAAATAAGCAAGAATGTTATTGTAAATGGTAATTCGCATTGTATGTGCTTCCAGATGTACAGTTCTTAAAACAATAAAATGACCCAACTTTCTCTTTATCTTTAAAACTTAGTCTTCCTCCATTCTTTGTTTACTTTTATTTTTCCTCTTTCCTTTCTATTTTCTTTCTATTTTCGTAATTTTTCTCACTCATACCGAGCGGGATAGCTCAGATAATTTCGTCTGTGGTCCGCATTCGCGAGGCCAGGGTGGATTCCCGTGGGCGACCTACCTGAGCTATGGGTTTTTCGAGGGGTTTCCGGGTTGCCAGGCGTTTTTTAGGTTAATTGCACACCCCCCCCCCAAATTTCCTGTCCCTCCATATCATTTCACGCTGCATGGCAGAATGATATGTTCTTCTGACTGAACCACATCCTCCTCCGGTAGGTCTTTTACCGCCCCGGAACCAGCAGCTGGGGCCAATTCCGAACCACAATATGGGGGAATGTCCACCATCTTGTCCTAGGTTTCCATCTAAGTAAAATGTAGAGATCCTGCCCTCCGAAATGTCGTGACCCCTTGGGACGGCCTCCTCTCTCTTCTCTTCCCTCATCCTTCCTCCAAAGGATATCCCACTTGGGGGCATTGGTACAATAGATGAAGCCTAGTCGCAGCGCAAATCCCCCCCCAGTTTTATCCCTAGTCCTGCCCGAGGCAGGAATATGAACGTTACCGTCTATCAGAATAAATCGAGGTTAAGTCTAGAGAAATCGGGAGAGAGCCCGGGGTCCAAATAGGTGTACTAGTTTCTGCTTTATGTTAACCATTTTTTCTCGATCTTAATCAATTACTAATAAAAATGGGGTGCCGCGGTAGCGTAGTGGTTTCGTTCGCGGCTCTCATTCTCAGGGTCCAGAGTTCGATTCGGGTCTCTGGGGTTGGCGATTTTAAGTTGGCCCTATCCACGCCTTTACCTTTTCTAGCACATGTGAAGTGTCCCCTATACACAAAGTGGTTCGTGGGCCACGGCATAAGCTGTAGGTCCTCCCGCCTCTCCATCCTCAGTATCACCCTACCATTGCAGGTAATGGACACCGCCCTCTGGGTGCCTTCACCTGAGAAATGGGTCCAGACATAACATGGTGGGGCGAGGTTACCCCGAAAGAAAAGGTTGCCATATGAGGCGTGTTGGTAACCAACCAATAATTACTAACTTCAGTATTTGCCATATTACAGTTTAATGTATTTTATTATTATCATCATTATCAGTATCAGTATCATCATCATCATCATCATCATCATATTATTATTTTTATTATTATTTTTATTATTATTATTATTATTATTATTATTATTATTATTATATTATTATTATTATTATTATTATTATTATTATTATTATTATTATTATTATTATTATTATTATTATTATTATTATTATTATTATTATTATTATTATTATTATTATTATTATTATTATTATTATTATTATTATTATTATTATTATTATTATTATTATTATTATTATTATTATTATTATTATTATTATTATTATTATTTATTATTATTATTATTATATTATTATTATTATTATTATTATTATTATTATTATTATTATTATATTATTATTATTATTATTATTATTATTATTATTATTATTATTATTATTATTATTATTATTATTATTATTATTATTATTATTATTATTATTATTATTATTATTATTATTATTATTATTATTATTATTATTATTATTATTATTATTATTATTATTATATTATTATTATTATTATTATTATTATTATTATTATTATTATTATTATTATTATTATTATTATTATTATTATTATTATTATTATTATTATTATTATTATTATTATTATTATTATTATTATTATTATTATTATTATTATTATTATTATTATTATTATTATTATTATTATTATTATTATTATTATTATTATTATTATTATTATTATTATTATTATTATTATTATTATTATTATTATTATTATTATTATTATTATTATTATTATTATTATTATTATTATTATTATTATTATTATTATTATTATAATTATTATTATTATATTATTATTATTATTATTATTATTATTATTATTATTATTATTATTATTATTATTATTATTATTATTATTATTATTATTATTATTATTATTATTATTATTATTATTATTATTATTATTATTATTATTATTATTATTATTATTATTATTATTATTATTATTATTATTATTATTATTATTATTATTATTATTATTATTATTATTATTATTATTATTATTATTATTATTATTATTATTATTATTATTATTATTATTATTATTATTATTGGTTACTCAAGTGTTCCATTGTGTATAGAATAATCTTCTACATAGAATAATCTCTACAACTTAGAAAATTGCATCTACAGGTTAATAAAGATATTTAGGTTATCATAAGTAACTTGTATATTTGGATAACTGATTATCGAATTGTATTTCTTTTTTAAAGAAAAGCTATATTTTGTTAAAACAGAGTGCTTTGGTGTTAATGAAAAGTGCATTGCTGCTGTTAATGTAATATATGTAGTTGCAATCCTTTGCTAGGTTTTGTTAGGTTAAGTTTTACGTATAAGCGGAGATTTATGACTGAAATGGGCATTTAGGTTAGGTGTCATATATCAACATATCTGCATATGATGTTTCATATCCTGCTTCCACATTAGTGGTATGCTAAATCGTTTCTTGTTGTTTATACATACGTTGGCAATATTGTAGTTTAACTTTGAATGACACTAAGTGGCACCTACAGGGAAACCATGGCACTATTTTCGTCCATTAGACTTGAAAATTTACATCGAAGAATAACTTGAAAGTCATTAGCTGCAGAATTGCATCTATTTGACATGCATTACGTGCTGTTACGACATTTGCAGTTTTGAGGTAGCAAGTTTTGGTTTATCTGTTATGGTTTATAAGACAGGCATTTCTTTCGACATCAAAATATCTGAACATATTGGATATTTTAATCAAAATGGCTACAGCTACTTATGAAAACATGAAATTTTCGTATCTGCTCCATGTAAATCTACAATATATTGTTCTCACAACTTGTAATTTGAACTTAAATCCATGATAATTACTTAACCTTCTTTTGGTTTTTTATTTTATTTTTTTATTTTATTTACTTTTTTGAGGGGGCGAATTAAGGATACCTGTGACTGAAAATTTGAAATCCTGAACTAATAACGCTAGCTTTTTAAGATGTATACCACATATGTAACTTAGTGCAAATATAATACAGCCCAAATTTTGGCAATTTCACTTTGATAATTTGGATAATATGGTCAAATTTATTTACTTTTGGTTACATCACCTAAAAAAACCTTGCGACAAAATACTATTAATTATATAATTAATTATTTAATTATTTAATTGATTATTAAAAAATTATTTGGCCAAATAATCATGTTCCCTAAGTAATCTAAAATTTGCTACTGCAGCTTTACGAGGGATTTCTGGAATAATTTTTGTATTTTTAACTAAAATGTTCCACTTTTTATCTTTGGCTTTGTTAGATATTGTTTGGTTTAGTTTGTTTTTATATTTGTTTTTATTATTATTTTTATGAATGTAAATGACAAGTTTTTAATTTTGCTCTGAATTAAATTTGCACCTTTTTGGCAAGAAAATCAGCTGATTCATTTCCAACAATTCCACAATGTGCAGGTATCCACTGTAATATAATTCTTCTCTGTAGTTTTTGAAGTTGTTGGATCATTTTGTG
Source organism: Mantis religiosa (assembly GCA_030765055.1). Taxonomy (NCBI): domain Eukaryota; kingdom Metazoa; phylum Arthropoda; class Insecta; order Mantodea; family Mantidae; genus Mantis; species Mantis religiosa. Next base: position 149,677,224 of record CM060958.1, on the reverse strand, counting down.
ACATTCTTTAATTTGGATTGACCTCATTTTATATGAACTTACTGCACATAATGCTGCTTTAGAATCAGAAAGTATGACAGCATTTTTTAATTTATCTATTCTGTATAGAAGGTGTTGGAGTGAAATATGAATAGCCGTTACTTCTGCATCAAAACTTGTTGTGTGGTATCCTGCTGGTTGATAGAATGAGAACAGTGCACACTTAAGTCCTGCTCCTGAGTTGTTGTCCAAGTTAGATCCATCTGTGTAGATATGTAATCATTCTTTTGGTGGGTATCTATTGTTCACAGTTTCTAATGCTAGTGCTTTTAGTACAGGTTTGGAAGTTTCAGATTTTGTAACTATTTGTTGTTGTTGGGTTTTCTTTGATTAAAATATTTTCTTTAGAATTAGGAAGATGGTGGTGGTGTTTTAGGGCCCGTCGACATCAAGGTCATTTGGTAGAATTAGGAAGATTCAGATGTTTTTAATTCCATATCGTTGTGTAGGAAACCTGTTTGTGTTAATCCATATTGGTGCCCACTTAAAAAACGGTTACATTTATGCTAGTTAAAACGTGACAGATCCTTCAGATAAATTTTCCGGAGGTGAAATAGTCCCCCGTTCGGATCTCCGGGTGGGGACATCTGCAGGACGTCAATTGCAGAACACCTTCAAAATTCTCCAATGGAATGCAGGAGGACTTTCACAGAGTAAAAATATGTTCATGAAATTTTAGTCCTGCATATCCTGAGATTCTTAACACATACATGAACCATTTCCTAAAAATGCTTTTTGTGGCTCATGGGTCCGGATAAAGCTTCCCAATAAACTTTTGGATGCAATAAAATACCACCCATATGAAGTTTCTAGTAGAATCACTTTAGAATATTTATTTTTAGAGGCTAGTTTAGTGCTTTTCAATGTCTCCTTTTATATTGCCCGTGAAAGGCAGCTGAATTTAATTGATTTCTAGTAGAAAAGGCAATAATTTATAAAGAGCAAAGAACATTAATGAATTGAAAATCAGGTTATGATGTGCTGAAATTTCCTTCACGTTTTTTTTTTTTTTTTTTTTGAAATGTGTGTAATTGAATCTAACTCAGTAATGAATTTTAGTTAATTGATGGAAATTAATAATTTCTTCACATTAACCTTATATGGGCTAAGGCTTTTAATAGAGTCAACATGGCACGGTAGCCATGGTAGCTCAATGGGTTAGTGAGACTGTACGGAAACCAGGAGATCCGTGGTTCAAATCCCGGCCATTTAATTGAATTTTTCATGTTGACTTTTATCAGTAATGAGTACTCTAATTAGCATCTGCATGTTATTTTCATAAGTAAATAAATAATCTTAAGGGGAGACGTACGAGGAAATGTTCAAAGAATCTAACTTTTTTATTGTTTTGTAAAATAGTATATAGTGTTAGCTATCAAACACCAAAATATTATGACTGTACGTGGTCTGTATGTATCTTTAAAAAATTAAATACCCTTTTGTTGCATAGTAGCATAGTAGCAACACATAGTCTTCCATCAGCTGTCTTGGAATCTGTAAAGCCCACCTACCAATTCTTAGCACACCCAGACTTGCTAAAACAATGTCTCTATGCAGAGACACAAAACCCAAATGAAAGCCTCAACAGTTTGATATGGAAAAGGTGCCCCAAAACATCATTTGTGTCTTCCATAATGGTGAAAATTTCTACATTTGATGTTGAATAGTGCTTAATGTTGGGAATGTTGGCAGAAAGAAAGTTATCCATCAGATAGGGTATCAACCTGGTGTGTTTATGTAAACAATTTTGCAGATTATCGACAACATTCTCATCGCTGCTGCAGAAAGAGCTATGAAATTAAGGCTGAAAGAAGCAAGACAGAAGAGGAATTTAAAAAGAAAGGCTGAAGAACATCAGAATGAGGATACAGACTATGGATATGGGAAGTTCTGACTTAAAATTAAAAGGCAAACTGAATAATACTTATTGTATTTTTAATTGCCTTTCCCTGTAACTTGCATTTTCTACAACTACAACCCACTTCACCTCAAACTACTTCATCTACAGTGATGTAATTTAGCACACAGCTATCTTATGCCACAATGAACATTTTATTGATTCTAGAATTTAAGATTAACCTCTAGATGGAATGTGATGGTACAGAATATATGAAATTATTTTAATTTTTAAGGGATGCATATGCCTAACATTTTTTTTTTTAAATTCTATACAGCTTCAATAAGAAATCTAAATCCAACAAATTCATTTCTAGTGTGTTTTA
>CM060958.1:149639963-149664963 GCA_030765055.1 Mantis religiosa | reverse complement strand
AATGATAATGATAATGATAATGATAATGATAATGATAATGATAATGATAATGATAATGATAATGATAATGATAATGATAATGATAATGATAATGATAATGATAATGATAATGATAATGATAATGATAATGATAATGATAATGATAATGATAATGATAATGATAATGATAATGATAATGATAATGATAATGATAATGATAATAATAATAATAATAATAATAATAATAATAATAATAATAATAATAATAATAATAATAATAATAATAATAATAATAATAATAATAATAATAATAATAATAATAATAATAATAATAATAATAATAATAATAATAATAATAATAATAATAATAATAATAAAAATGATGATGACGACGACGATGATGATAATAGAGTGCTGTACACAGACACTGTAGCTCGTTAGCTTAATTTACAAGTGAAGGATTTTGAAGACCTTGCCTATGTTAGGTTAGTTGGATATGCTGGAGATCATCGAGGTCATGACGGGCCTAAAGTGAGTCTGGAACGCTTGTAGGGTTCCCCGGCGTTAATGTCATATTCCCCGAGAATGCACTTTGGGTCACAGTGTTGCTGCTTATTAAATGACGATACTGGCAACCTATGCAGTAGAAACTACTTGCTATGTGTATACATCCGCGCCATGTTTGAGTGGTTACACCGCTTGACTTCCATCAAAGCGGCCCGTCTTCGATCTCGGTGACGGCAAAGTGAGATTTGTGGTGAACAACACGGCACTCGGGTGGGTTTTCTCCGGGTCCGTAGGTTTTCCCCGCCAGCATTTCATCGACAGCTCCATTATCAATTTTCGTATCACCGCACCTCTCTCGTATTCTCACTTCCGCCGATGCGCTGCTCACTCTTTCCGGAATCTGTCCCTCAACCCGTTTCCTACGGGCTACGAGGTTGGGCGGTTTGGAAGGCCCTATGTTCCATTTGAAGGAAATACAGGAATTCATTCAAGTGTCTGCATAAAACCCTTACGTTTCTGATTACAGCGTTTTCGTTTTACTTCCTCATTGTTTCACTTAATAATAAACGGTCCTACAACACATTATTTATCATCACATTATTTGGATTACCAAAAGGTCGCGTGTTTTTTTGTATATTTTGGCAATACTGTCATTTAACATGGAAGGCCACTATGGTTATTTGGGATAATCTTGATACATTCAAATAAAGATTTGTGTAACTATCAAATATGTTTTATTTGAAGCTTTTCTTATACAGAAACAAATCATAAACGGTAACAATACAAAAGAAAGAACATAGAGAAACACAAAAGAAAAGTTCAGGATAGCCAACCTATCTCCAATCTGCGGAGGCTTACTAGTCACACCGCTAAGTGCCCCCTACAGTGACAGCATGGTACTATTTCTGTCCATGGGACATGAAAATTTACCCCGAATAATATCTTGGAAATCATTAGCTTTCGCAAAACATGTATTCTGCATATATTGCGTCTTGTTGTAACGAAATCTGTAGTTTTGAATCAGTAAGATTTCCTTTACCTCTTACGTCTAGCAGTTTTCCAAATTGAAGAGGTACTCATAGGCTGTTTTCAGAAAGTTCGGGATAAACATTTCACTTGTCATGTGCTTTAACACGTTTAGTATCGTTACTCGCATTATGAGAGAACTATAATTAGCGAATCTATTGCATTTGACGTATAGCTTGGGGCGGGGCATCTGGAAAACTGTGTTCTCATATCCTTGGAAGATATATTATATTATCTAAAACTGATAAACTTGTTTCTTCTGATGTAACTGGCTTATTATATTTTATTAATATATTATATTATGTGCATATTATATTATTACATTATGTAAAACTGGTAATCTTGTTCTCTTTTGATGTAAGTGCCATATTTCCTAGTATTCCTCGAGAAAAACTTTTAATTTATTTAAAAAATTGGTTGAATTCAATAAATATACATGCGAACCTAATAGTTGATTTTGTTACACTTACTGAATTTTGTAGGAATCAATTTTTTTACTTTTAATGGTGAATTTTTTCAACAAACTTCTGGCTTAGCAATGGGTAATCCTCTTGGATCTTTCTTGCTGATCTTTTTATGAATTGTTTTTGAAATGCAGGTCACTAAAGCATTTCCATTAATTCTTGAAGTTTGGTATAGATATTTTGATGATCTTTTTCCAATTTTTCCTGATAAACGCATAAACGATTCTTTAAAATTACTAAATTTGCAAGATAAAGCCATGAAATTTACATTAGAGGCTGAAACTAATGGATTTCTTCCTTTTCTAGATATAAAGATAATAAATAATAATAAATTAAACTTTAGTGTTTATAGGAAGTTTACTCATATTGATAATTGCATAAAAAGTAATAGCTTAACCCTTTTTCACATACAATTGCTGTATTCAATATCTTGTTTTATAGATTACTAAATATACCCTTAAATAAAGATAAATTTAATGAACAATATAAACAGATTATTAATACTGTTTTATTTAATGGTTTTAGTAAAGGTTTTATATATAAAGCAATTGAAAAATTGAAATATAAAAAAAAACTGTTAGTGAGATTCCTACCCATAATAAAATAAATTACGATTATAATTTTATAAAATGTACTTACCATCCTAGAGTTAATCAATATTTTCACTATTTTTAAGGAATTTTATATAACTTTTGTTCCTCAAAACTCATATAGTATTAAAATGTATTGCATTTCTCTAAAAAAGATAAAATTCCTAATAATAACAAATCTGGTATTTATCAGTTTAATTGTTTCCAATGTTATAAATTTATATTGGAAGGACAAAACGTAATCTAGAAACCAGAGCGAAAGAATATTTTCGTAACATTAAGTATAAACAAACAGATAAATCGGCCGTAGCGGATCCCTTTTGGTCATTTAACAATGGAATAAATGTAGAAGTTAAACTATTAAGACAATTAAATGAACCGATAGATTTAATGGATTGGTAAAAGATATTTATTTTAGAAAAGAAAACATCGCGTAATGAATTTTGAAATACGGGCAGTCGAATCTGTTTTCAAATTTGTTTTATTTGCAGATTTTGGTAGTACTAACAAGAACATATTAATATCTAATGTTTGTAACGATGACTACAGCTTTGTTTCCGACTGAGGATATGTAAAAGTTTCATGAAATAGCGGTACCAGACAATTTATCAGAAAATCAACATTTCTTAGAATATAAGTGAAGTTTAGAGTTACAACGTGTTATATTTGTATATATTAATTACCAATTTTCACATCTAACCTGTTTTTTAATTCTCTTTACAAAAATGAAGGCGCACGCACGCACACATGGACCAGTATTTAAACTGCTTTTTGGGGGCCCACGTGTCTCGAAGTATTTTTCAGTTATATCTCTATATGATACCTTAGGACCTAACAAAGTATCTCTTCTCCTTCCAGTTTCTAGTAGCAACTAAATTCAACATTTCTTTATTTATGTTGTTTAAGCGCTGCAGTTTTCAGTTTCACTTTCTACATTGCGTGTGAAAGAACTCTTCAGTTTGCAGTTTTGCAAAAATTCTTAAAATAGTGTGTATAGCAATGGCATGAGACAAAAGCATTGTAACTGAATTTATATTCCATTTTTAATAAAAATTGTTTACTTCTTTCCTTGAAATACTACAAGTTTTCGCTTTTTATTTCTCTGTTGTATGTGTACCAAACTATAATTATTATGTTTTGTACAGTTATTTACAGGTATATTTGAAATTGTATTTAAAATAATTTCTCTTATCTCTGATAATGGTTTCCCACAAAGGCAATAATCCTCATCAAAAAATAAAAGATCAATATCTGAAGAAACAAGCTATCTCAAAACTTGTAAAAACAGTTGTTTATGATTTCGTACTTTCAAAAAAGCTGCTTCAAATTTTTCTAAAATAAGAGCAAACATGATGCTCCAAGCTAAATGACTTACTCTAACAACATTAGAGGAGGGAGCTGTTAAACCACCTTTTTTGAGTATGTCAAAATACAGACTGTTGCAGGATTCTGATGTTATCATTGATACACAGTGCATACAGGATACTTTCTGTTCAGTTTTGTAAGCAACGTACCCACAAATGTACAAAAATGCTGGATTTTCAAATACTGTATTGTTTTCATTTACTATTTGTAGACACAATTCTTCAAATTCATTGTTTCCCAAAAGTTTGCTAGTGTCCTGATCACTATCTTGCAATGGCTCAGTAATTGTACTCAGAATTTGTGGAAAAAAATTTTTACTTCCCTATTTTGTAGAAGAGAGACCCAACAAGCTCCTTACACGCATTTTCTTTTCAGATTCCAGTAACTGAGTAAGTGAAATGTGAAAATTAGCTCCAGACAATTGTCTGTACATTCCAAATCTAACTTCCAGAATGTCAGTCTGAAATTTACATACTTGTCACCAAACATCTTGAGAAAAATACTTATTAACTCAATAAGAACTGCATTCGTATGATAAAGTGCCTTGTGTGTCTCTCTTGAAAGCGTACCTTCTTTTTCAATTGATTGCCATTTATCAAGCCACAAATTAAAAGTTTGTAAAAACTGTAGCCTTGGATCATTTTCAGTGAAGCCCTGAACAGGAATTTTAATAATCACTATTCTCCACCAGTCACCAATGATTTTTACAAATTTTGCTGTTGCTTCACTTTTGACAACAAAGCAAAGTAATGCAGCAATTGTAGTCTCATGAAAAACATTATTTGTAAAATTTACATTCTGCCTTTCAATGGGTGTGGGATACACACTTTTATAATTTAACTTTGTAGCTGCTTTCATTAATGGAGTCCTGTTACATTCAGACTTATATAAATTTCTTAACTTGACATATTTTGCTTCCAATACATCACTGCCAGTCAAGCTGAATGATATGAAATAAAATGTCTTATCCTTATCATGCAAATTCAGCCAATTATTTCTCACATTTTTGAACGTATGTACTGTGTCAAACATTACATATATGGTATAAGCAGCATCTGCAGTAAGGAATGTGAAATAGTAAGTACTTTCAGAATTGCTTGTAAGCTTCGTAAATAAGCTTCTGTTTACAGCATTATTGTCACAAATAATGGTAAACACTTTCAAGCCACAAGATATAACTGTACTCAAAACTCCTAAAGTTTTCTTATATAGCTCTTGTCCTGTCATGCCTTTTACAGTATATAAGGATACAATCTCTTTCATATTTCCAAATGCAGAAGAAACCAGAAAAGCTTGTACTGTTTTAGCAGGCTCACTTTCCAGTGAATTTTCAGCACAGCCAGTTATTTTACCACCTTTAAACTGAAACTTAGGGTTTACATGTATCTCATATAACTGCAGAAATACCAGTTTTTACAATTCTGTAAGTTTACTTGCAACACTTTTTAGAAAGTAAGTATTATTTGATGCATTCGTTGGTGAAATACAAAAGGGGGAAATCAAATTCTGAAGGTGTTTTGGGTGTGGTAAGCAGAGGATGTTATTCTGACGCAGAGCACTGTAAGCAGCTCTGGACTGTTCATAGACGAGGAAAGCATACAGAAGCATATTGACAAAATATTTTTTCCTCCTCATGGCACACAACAAAAGCTGTTCACATAAAAAATGATTATTTGAATTATCTAGAGCTTCTGATTTACCTTCTAAAAATGTCAAGCACTGCTTCAACCCTACTAAAGAATCCTCATTTGAATTTTCATTCATGCTGTCTATGCTAACGTACCTTAGTAATATATTCTCCAGTTGCGACCATCTGGTAAGTATTAGTGATGATGGTAGAATCCATTTCAATTCACTTGAACTTACAATACACATTTGATAGAAGCACACAAAATCAGAGAAAACAATCTTTTGCCATTTGTTCAGATCTCTTATTTTATTTTCACACCTTTCATATAAATCACTAAAACCACTTATCACATCATCAGCTGACCACTGTTCATTTTTTCTTTGAAGTTCCTCGTCTGCCTTACGCAACCTAGGTGACCGCAAAGTGAGATTTGTGGTGGACAACACGGCGCTGGGGCGGGTTTTCTCCGGGATCTCTGGTTTCTCCCGCCATCTCATTCCACTGGTGCTCCATCTTCATTTCATGTATCATCAGTGTCATCGTCTGCGGTGCCCCATATAGTAAAAGCGGGCGTTAAACACTACACGTTTCATTTTACGCATTCTATCGTCTGGATTTGTTCAAGCAATGCCACTGAAGCTGCCAACTGGTTTGCTTAAATACTTTGGTGGATTGGGGAACAAACGAGACACAGCAGTATCTTTCAGCTTTGGACGAACACGAGGAAATGTAATTTCATTGCCTTCAGCATTTTTATACACATCACATTTTATCACATCTTCTGTTTCAAAGTGATTGACGCACACAACCGATCTTTTAGATGGATTCCAGTACTTCTTAGGAATACATGTTACCCATTTAGCGTGCATTTCGGGGTCTGAAGGAAGTCTGAATACAGTAACATAACCTCCTTTACTGGATTCGTAATTGCTACTGCATTCAGGAACACAGCACATATCAGACATCTGAAAAGAATACAGGTGCAGTTACCAGTAGTACCAGAGTAACTGAAAGCATATGAAGCAAAGGGCTTACCATTTATGTTTGGCATTTGAATGATTTCGTTTGTCATTCTAAACTTAACCTAAACGGTAGTATCTGAATTATAGTACGAATTGTTTTACAAACTATCACAGATCTTATATTAAATCCTTGATTTTAGTAGTGTAGTATAAACAAGTCACCACATAGAAAATGAGGTAAACGTTTACCGTACCTCACCGCAGAGAATATTCTAAAAATATTTTACATTAGCAGCTGCAAAATTCGTAAGGCCTGTTAAAATCAAAGCAGAACAAGCCGTCTTCACAGTGTTGCCGATTCTATGCATTCCGGCCTGTGTAGAGCCGTCCTTGTACTAGCCACAGACTCTAGCCATATAAAACAACAACCTCTTGAAAACGCTGTGGAAAGGTGACGGACGGTTCCCTCTGATCGAGCCTTCTTTAGGTTTCAGGACCGGGCTGTCATGTATAGGATTGTTTCCCTGTTGAGAGGACTCAGTAGGTGTCGGATCGGAACATAAATGCAGGTTTTAATCAATCTACTGATACTGTTTATGGTCCTCGTGGAGTACTACTTTTAAAATGCCTCTCCAAACGTTCCATCGCCAGAAAACGTCCATCATATATTGCTTGTAGTTGTTTTCTTATAGCATCGTGTCTCGTATGATGTTAATTCCTTCTACTGAAAAGGCTTTCAGCTTCACGGTAAACTAATACCACAGTAACATTGTGTTTCCATGCCTTGCATCTTTGACAAGCTATACACTCTCTGGTCCACTGTTTATTGTTACTATGGAGAGCTCACCAAACGTAGCGTTTTCTGATGAGACACTGGATCATTGTATACCAGGAAGACAGAGATCACGAAAACGAATGGAAGTTTATTTTCCTGTATGCTTCTGGAATGTTGGATTGTGTAATTTACAAAAGAAGAATATACACTTGGCACCCGCCGAGTTTGCATTTGTACTTCATGTTTCACAAAAGTGTACGTGCATTTCTGAATGTCATGCACTAGGGATACCCACAAGAGCTCCTCCTGCGACAGAAGAAATTCCTCTAATGATACGCATGATAGTTCGTGTGATAGCTCATGTGACCTGACCATTTTGGTACTCCGTAATCTTCAATTTTATTTTAATTCTTGGTAAATGTGTAACAGTACAGGAGAAGGCCTTATGGATGCAAAACAATCAAGATTATCAGTTTCTCTTCTACTAAAGTACTTCGAGGAGGGACTTGCGGGATATTCATCACATACTTCATCATACACTTCATTTGGTTAGAAATGATTAGTTTTGAACCTCGACGCATTTTCTGATTACATTTTAAATTTATATTATCCAGATGTTATGTTTGTGGCGAAAGTGTTAAATTTTCCAAGAATCTGGCTCCAGATTAGAATGGTTATTTGTGTTAATCTTGTTGTGTTGAAATAAATATCTGTGTAACTATCAAATATGTTTTATTTGAAGCTTTTCTTATACAGATACAAATCATAAACGGTAACAGTACAAATAAAGAACATCAGAGAAACACAAAAGATGGGTTCAGGATAGCCAACCTATCTCCAATCTTTGGAGGCTTAGGAGACACACAACTAAGTGCCCCCTACAGCGACAACATGGTACTATTCCTGTCCATGGGACATGAAAATTTACCCCAAATAATATCTTGGAAATCATTAGCTTTCACAAAACATGTATTCTGCATATATTGCGTCTTGCTGTAACAAAATCTGTAGTTTTGAATCAGTAATATTTCGTTTACCTCTTACGTCTAGCAGTTTTCCAAATTGAAGAGATACTCAGAGGCTGTTTTCAGAAAGTTCAGGATAAACATTTCACTTGTCATGCGCTTTAACACATTTAATATCGTTACACGTATTATGAGAGAACCATAATTAGCAAATCTATTACATTTGACGTATAGTTTGGTGTGGGGCATCTTTAAAACTGTGGTCTCATATCCTTGGCAGATATATTATAGTATCTAAAACTGATAAACCTGTTTCTTCTAATGTAACTGCCTTATTATATTATATTTTATTATGTATATATTATATATTACATATTATATTATTCTATTATCTAAATCTGATAAACTTTCTTTTGATATAACTGCCTTATCTCCTATTATTCCTAGAGAAAACCTTTTAATTCATTTTAAAATTGGTTGAATTAAATTTTCATGAGAGCGTAATAGTTGGTTTTGTTCAACTTACTGAATTTTGTTTAGATCAAAATTTCTTTTACTTTTAATGGCTAATTTTTTCAACGAACCTCTGGCTTAGCGATGGGTAATCCTCTTACACCTTTTCTTGCTGACCTGTTTATGGTTTCTTTTTTTCGAAATGCAAGTCACTAAAGCATTTCCTTTAATTTTTTAGGTTTGGTATAGATATGTTGACGATATTTTAAAATTTGTTCCTGATAAACTCATAAACGATGCTTTAAAATTAATAAATTTACAAAATAAAGCTATAAAATTTACATTAGAGACTGAAATTAATGGATTCTTCCTTTTCTACATCTAAAGATAATAATAGATAATACAACATAGTACTGTTTACTGCCATCAGATGATGTTGCTACTTCCTACAGATGATGCACTGGAGCAGCAATTGTACCTTCTTATGGGAACGCTTGTGGACATCTGTGAAACAACATGATAACAGATAAGCATGGGCAAAAGTGAACTGTGTGGTTTCTCTGGAGGGAAGCAATGACTGCTTCGGACATTCACAAGAAATAAGTGGCCATATGTGGGAAGTCTGCACCAAGTCACAGGTACGTGTTACGTTGGGTGTCCAAATTCAAAGACGGAAGGGACTGTGCTGAAAAGCGCATAAACACAGAGCATGCAGCAACTGCACACAACCCAAACGATACCCAGCTTGTCAATGACCTGATATTGGAGAAAAGACGAATCACATATAATGAATTGCAACAGGTCTATTACAGGTCTATTACCACAACATAACCCAAGAAGATTTTATGATGAAAAAGGTGTGTCCACAATGGGTGTTACATACCCTCAACAATGCACAGAAACAAGCATGTGGAGGTATGCCAACAGTTGCTGCAACAGTATAGTGAAGATCCAGAGGAATTCTTTGCGGAACTGGTCACTGTCGACAGGTCATGGTTTTCCCAAAGGACTCCATAAAAGAAATGCCAGTCTATGGAGTGGAAGCATGCTGTAAGCCTCGACCCAAAAAGTCACAGCCAGGACATTTCGCTCAGAAACACATGGCCACTGTGTTCTGGGACCAGGAAGAGATACTGCTGGTGGATTGGCTCCCTTCCAATACGACCATCAGCAGTGATCGGTACTGCAATTCACTGCAACAATTCTGCCGACGCATTCAACAATGCCACCATAAAAAATGGCGCCATGGTGTTCTTCTCCAACAAGACAATGCAGACCACATATCAGTCACCAGACCACGGCCACTATTTGTACACTGTGCTGCCGCATCCTCCATATTCACCCGATTTGGCTCCTAGTGACTATGCCCTATTAGATTCGATGGAAGAGGTCATGCAGGGTAAGAAGTTCACCACTAATGACGAACTCCATGCAGTTGTCCATCAGTGGCACCAGGATATCCCCAAAGAATGGTTTGCTACGCAAATATGGAAGGTGCCAGAAATATGGAACAAGTGCATGGACATTGGGAGGGAATACCCGTAATGTTACCTGAATGAGTTTGTTCAATAAATGGTTCCTGTAAATAATACAATGTTGTAGTGCCGATAATTTTTTAATGCCCCTAATATATGCACTAAAAGATTTTTAAAAAGTCAGAAACAAAACTGCTTTTTCTGGGACATTAGTAAAGTTAATCTATATATAATAGATTTACATCCACATTATTAGTCAGTATGCTTATAGGACAAACCAAGAGGAAAAGTGAACATTATTAAAATATGTTAGGATATTTTAGCATTTTCTTGTAGTAGATGGGAAAATCATATGTAATATTCTAGGTCTATTTCATCCCAAAATAGTAACCTTTTAGACAATAGTGAGGATCTAACAATCAGCATTATGGAGCAAAAAGTCTGATGCAAACACACAAGTTTCTTTACCACTTACAAATTTATATTTGTATATTCATTATACATATATTATATTAGAAACAGAGAAAACTTTATGTGCGTGTCTGTGTGTGCATATCGGGGATATACTTTTGTGAAAAGCACAAGTCAAAGACAAGAAAGTTAAATATTAAACTTAAGTACATAATTACAAACTTATATGTCAGTATCATATGCGATTAATGAACTGCAGACCCTACGCATTAAACATCACACAATACAGAGATCTAAAATGTGATTTGAGTACTACTGAGGATAGGTGCAACTAATACTTAAATCATGTTAAAAGTATTTGCGATTTATAATTTATTGATTAAATAGTGGTTAAAAATAAAGCCAGGTTCTTGAAGTGATGTGAGTGTATTTTGGGATAATTTGTCTCAAAATGAAATTGTAAACCCCTTATGTACTTACAGCATAGTAAGTCATCATTAAGGTACTGCACGCCCATGACGAGAAGGCTAGAGGGTTATGAAGGGCAGAGGAGCTTGAACAGTTGATCTGCTCCGGCAGTGGATCTGTTTACCAGGAAATGAGTGTATGAGAGTGCATATGAGTCTCACATGCTGCCAGATCTATATTTGTTGCAGCGAAAGGTATTATGTATAGGTGAGCTATATGACAACACTTGTGTATTTTAAATGAGCCTTCCATCCTTGTCATTCTCGGAAGGTAAGCACACACTCCGAGGAGACAGCAAAAGTGATTACATTGCACATTCCTCTAGCTTGCCTTCTTGTCCTGGGCAATCATTAGTTGTCTCATGTCTTTATGAGAACTCGTAGTAGTTTATTGGAAAGAAGATGAGTCAGTCGGAGAATTTTGTATCATGCTGGAATATTGGCCATGGTAGCTCAATAGCTAAGAGCAGCTGAACAGAGACCGAGAGGTCCGTGGTTCAGATCCCAGGTATGACATTGAATTTTTCAGTCTGATCATCATCTGCCATCATATATCAGCTTACTTTTTATAGATTTGATTATCGCTACAATTCCTGTATTCACTCTTGTATTTACAATGAAGTGTGTAATGAACATATTTTTGCAAATGTTTATCTCGATTAACATGAAATAAATGGAAAAGTAATTTGCAAGGGAATATTTTGATGAAGAAATAAAAATAAATGATTGTGGCTAGAAAATTCATGTGATGTAACATAGAGATTGTGTTTCTATCTTGCTGTGCATTTTATTTTGAATTGTATAAGCTTCCATAAACCACTACCTTTTGTATATTTTATGGCTGTTCCTTTGCAAGGGCTCTTTGAAGAAAGAGCTTATGCCATGATAAGAAAATTATTTTTCAAAAAATTATTTTGCCTTTACTTCTGAAACTGAAAAGTACTGAGTATCCAATTTTACTTATAGTTAATTTCTTGAAGTTATGAAATATCTTTCTTTAGGAAACAACCCTACTTATGTCATAATTTTGTTTTAACCTCTTTTCCATTGTTTATGTGCTTCAGGAATTCTTCAAACAAAGTGATGCAGAGAAATTGAAAGGTCTACCAGTAACACCATTTATGGACAGAGAAAAGATAACAAAGCCATCGTCCCAGTGCAGCTTTATAGGTCTTGTGTTGCTGCCATTATTTGAGTCTCTCGGAGAATTGTTCACAGAACTTCAGGTAAGTCTATTGGGTAAGATTTTCCCTTTTCATTTATTTCTATAAAAATCCTTATAGAAGATATTGATTGCTCATAAGTTTGGTTGGTTGGTTGGTTGCTAATGCTCATAGAGTTGGAGAATATCCATTTTCCTTCTGGCCCCCCAATAACGTGAGACTGGTTGTGCTGGCCGTTCTCCATCTGTTTTTGTCAGGGCACTACACTGGAGCAGATGACCTCCGTCCATCAATGAGTTCAGGTCCCTACACAGTGTGCAGGTCGGGGATTCAAAAATATTAATCCTCTACAGATGAGCGGCCAAACAGTCGTGGCCAGTAGTTAGTCGGAAGATGGCAACAGTACTGCTTCTTGGGTAGTCTGGGATGGGATTTTTACTTCCTTGTAGAATCTTCCATTGCTTGTTGGTACTTTTTTCTTTGCATTCTTCTTTCCAGAATAAGTTGAATCTATTGTTTATATGTAGTTTTGATGTGCGGAATGAGGTATTTTGTTGGCAGCTTTGTTTTATTTGTGTGCCTTTTTTTTGCCAAGGAATCTGCTATTTCATTGCCTGTAATTCCACAGTGGGATGGAATCCACTGGAAGTGTATTTCTTTTTTTAGACCTTGTAGTATTCGTAATGAACTGTAAATTTCAAGTATTCTATTGTTGTTAGGGTACAGTGAGGATAGGGCTTGAAGTGCAGATTTAGAACCGCTTAGAATCACTGCTTTAGAGTAAGAGTTCACATGGTTGAAGAGTTGTTTCAGCGAGGTGTTGTTTGCTTCTAATTCTACATCATAGTGGGTTGCTAGTGTGCCGAAACAGATGTAAAAGGGATGTGATGTAGTCCGCCTCCCCTAGGTGCACCCCGAGTAATGCAAAATGGACTCAAAAAAGCTCAATATGAATGGCCCCAAAGGGAAATCTTCCGGAGGTAAAATAGCCCCGCAATCGGATCTGCGGACGGGAGCATCTTTGGGCAAATCTCATAAGTTTAAAATTGGCATAAAGTGTCTAATGATGAGTTATATATTTGTGCAGAAATAAAGGATGTCCACAGATGCAGCACTAACCTTTTAGTGTCCTATTCCACAAACAAATTGGAGACAAAAGTGTTATGGTACATATGTTCCAGATGTGTACAACTATGTGCTTGCCAGCTTGCTATTGATAACACTCAGGTGGCACAGCCTGTTCAGCTGCTGTTCCTCCTCTCATTTACAGCAGTACACTGTAAGAGTTCTGGCCACACCAATTCTAAACAGATGGGAGGTTCCAAATTACCATTTGAAGTACATCCATTACGCTAAGAGCAAGATATTCTTATTCCATGCTATTTGAGTGCTATCAAGTTCTTATTGGAACTATCCTTCACCTCCCAAACTATGTACCTCCCTCCTACATTTATCATATACAAGCAAATTCACAGCATACCATTAGCAACAATGAATATCCACATTACATCTGAATACTTGTTATAATTAGTGCTGCTTTAATTTAATTTAAAGAAATGTTTTCAGTCATCATCCTATCGATTCCCATAGCAGCAATGATTAGATGTTCCAAAACAACATCTTGGGTAATTGCCTTTATTTGTGTGTCACTAAAGCTTAAATATTATTTGCCAGGAGATCTTTTAGTGAGAAATTGCCTCTATTGAAATTTCAAGAGACTATCCAAAATTCTTGCAACTTAGCTGTGTTATTACAGCACAATATACTCTCTACAGTCGTAGATAGTGATTTTAAAAATATATTAATGATCATGTTTGTACAACAAAGACAAATATTATTGTGTAACTGTATTGATTCTTTTAGTGGAATAAATCCTGGAGAGTTAGTATATAACAGGGCTGTTCAATAAAGAATAATCACCAATGTTTTTGACAACGTACCTTTACTCATCCTCATAATTGTGATGGTCCTTCTCAAAAACGTCTCCCTCGAATGTAATGCACTTGTCCCAGTGTTTCTCCAGTCTTCAAAGACATGCTGGAAACCATTTTTTGAGAGTTCCTTTAAAATCGCCTCCACAGTCTTCACCACTGCTTCTGATGATGGATAATGCCTCTCACGAAGGCGTTTCTTCAAGTTAGGGAATGGAACAAAGTCACAAGGGGCTAAATCCGGACTATAGGGAGCGTGAGAGATACACTTCACGTTGCTTTTTGCAAGATATTTAGCAACAATATGCGGCCGCGCATTATCGTGGTGCAGCATCCAGTCTGTTTCAAGGAAATGTGGTCTTTTGCGCCTAATATGAACTTGTAATGTTTTCAGGACATCCCTGTAGTATTGTCCAGTTACTGATATGTGAGCAGGTACAACATGCTGATAAACCATTCCATGAATATCAAAGAATGAGATGACCATAACTTTCCCAGCAGAAGCAACCACTTTTGCTTTTTTGGGGTTTGGTGATGAAGGAAATTTCCACACTGAGCTTTGCTGTTTACTCTCAGGATCAAAATGATGCAGCCAAGTTTCATCAGCAGTGATTACGTTTGAAAGAAACTCCGGATCTTCCTCTAACATCAAATTTAACTGCATGTTACCTCCATTACAGCGGTAGGAAATACTGAACATGTCTGAACTTGCCCAGTTCTCACAGACAGGGACCAGGAGTACCAACAATGAAACTACTATGGTGTGTTTGTTTGACATTAAGCTAACAGAATATAAGATTGAATTTTAGTGAAAAAAATTATGACCATAAAAAATTATGATAATTCTTTATTGAAAAGCACTCATATATACAAATTTGTAAACACACTATATAATCAATAAATATGTAATATTTAAAATTAAGCATGCTGGACCTTGTGGCAGTGGTGTGCACTATCATTTAGATTAATTAAACTAAACTCTTGCTAATCTGGCCATTCCTTACAGATATGGGTGCCAGATTAGCACTGGATTATTGCTTCGATCATGTTTGGCAATACATTGTACTTTATTATTCCAAAAATACATTATTATTTATACAAAAATTATACATTTGGTGTGCACATACAGTATCAGTCACTATGAAACATGTTCTGAATTTTTAGTTGCCCACAATGATAATATGCGATGGCAGCATGCTTTATCATGCAACCACATTACAGCTTATAGGATATGCAGATGATATAACCATAATAATAAATGAAGCACAGGAAATCCTAAAAATAGTAAAACAGTATTTCTTAAACTTAGACCTCAGATAAATTTAAATAATATATGCTTAATAAAGTTTGATCTCAAGAAGTGTTCAACAAATATAAAATTTACTGTTAATGGTGAAGGTATTCCAGAAACATTCCAAACAGAATTTTTGGGGGTAGTAATTGATAAACACCTAGGGTTGAAGCAACACATAGAACATATAATAAATAAACTAAATAAAGGTATATACGTAATGAAACAAGTTAGACGAACTATGGATAATAAAAGCTTAAACAAGTGTATTATGCATTTATCTATTCACATATAAAATATGGGATATCTTTATGGAGTAATATAAATGCAAAAGAGGTGTTAACAATTTTCAGATTACAAAAGAAAGCTCTCCGAATAATTGAAAATGTTGAGAGAAGATCTAGCTGTAGGCAGATATTTAAGAAGCATAATATTTTAACTGTTCCATGCATATACATATATGAAAGCATTAAATATGTAATAGAAAGGAATACATGTAGAAAGAACTGTAATGTACACCCATATAATGTAAGGAATAAAGCTGACTATTTTAGGACCACACTAAGGGGAACACTAAACAAAAGATCATTAGAAAGTATCGGAAAAGACATGTATAATAGATTGCCAGGTAAAATAAAGAATACTAAACTATGTAATATTAAGAATATAAAAAGGTTTTTGTCAGAACAAGCTTTTTATAGTGTGGAAGAGTACAAAACAAAAAATGGAAAATAAACAATGTACATTTTAGTTTCTAAGCAGTGCATATAGTAGACTTTTGGTGGTATTTTTATGTTTTCTTATAATGTAAAATGAGGTATCCTCTGTATGAAATATAGGGGATGAATAAATTTAAATTAAATTGAAATTATACAAAATTTTGAGTTTGTGTTTGACGTCTAGCATAACATGTTTCCTTTAAAACCCATTGTATGTACTGAAGACATAAAGAAAGCCACAAATTCAATAACACAAGCAACAATAGTGTACAATAACAATAAAATTGTTGGCACATTGTTGTACCTCATATCAGCTTTTAACGTTACACAAGCTACAAGAGGACAGATATCGGCCGAATTACTGAGAGCCTAGACCACTGAGGGCCGGATCAGCAAAAGTTTAGTGTACTTAGAAAACTTATTTAAAAATGGAAAATATGTTTCTGCTGTCATTATCTAGAATGCTTAAAATGTCATGTTAGCTGCAATTACTTGCCACAGAGGTATTAAGGCCTTTTCCCTCCTTGGTTTTGTTATGGGTCAGCCCTGATGTTCAAGGACAGGTGTTGTTTAAGATGCCACAAGTTCTGCCACTGCTGTCACTTTTTGAGAAACTTTGGTTCTAAGCTTTCAACTCTGGAATGATCTATCTCCAGGAGTTTCAAGAAACAGTTTTACTCAGGCTCGGGGATATATTGCAGCAAATAGGTTTTTATTAGATTTATTGATGTTGTGTATAAGGGAAGGGTCATTGCCACATGACGGGTTCATATGTAACAAGCCTTGCTGGCGCCAATAACTGATGTCATGGCTTAGGTAGTATGGGAATTGCATAATACGAGTGTTGAGGGGAAATCACCTTCTACGCCGTTAGTGGCGTCAGCAAAATTTAAATTGTTCCAGAAGCTTCGACTGGTAAGTTGAGGGGAGGGGGTGGGTAAGCCAGCAGGCTGGGGACACAGGTAGTAGATGGCTTGAAGGCTCCAAGTGAAGAACCGTTTGTTCACCTCTAAGATCCGAGGATGTAGCACTAGGATAATGTAAAGGTACTCTGTTATTGTTTCATAAATAAATTATTGATTATGATTTAGGCTGTTCTGCATGCATACAGGTAGCTAGCCCTCCCTTTTCACAATTTCTAAAGTCTCGGGTTCCTCTTAGTAAAATCATGCGTGCTTAGCGAGTATATACATCCCTTAATGTCGTCCCTCATGTGTGTAGGTTTTTGTAGTAATTTAGGATGCTGAACTGAAGTAATTTACGAGGGCCATGACAATATAAGGGAGTGCTTATGCCCAACCAGTAACCAATTGTCAGAGAGTTGGCAAGCAGTTAGAGTTTAAAGTAAGAATAGTGTCATTCTACTAGCAATGAGTTTACTGAGAGCAAATCAGTTCGAGTTGGAGTGTGTAACAGAGTCATAAGAAGCATCAGTGCCATGTAAATAGTGTATTTGTAAAAATGAAAGTAATTGTAAGTTAGCACTGTGCTTTCAATTTTAATGACAAATAAAATGAGTTTAGTATATTTTTAGTTGTCTTTACATTAATTTACAGCGGTTATTAAAAGGTTGTTCGCAATTCTTATATATAGAAAATAGTGTTGCGTAATACTGAGAGAGGTGGAGCCATGTTAATAGGCACAAATCACAGTCAAAAGATCAGAATTTTATGTCTGTCAGCTGTATTGTAATTAAAAACCATTAACTTATGCATCAGCCTAACAACAAGAAGTTTTATAATCACTTTATCTCATATAGTTATTTCAGATTTCCTGAAGAGTTATAAAAATGAACATAGATTTTTATGCATGTGTTTGTTTAATAGCAATTATGATAACTCAAACATTTTCTCTCGAGTATTTAATAGTGCAGCCAGTACGTGATGCTCTTGATCATTACCAGCGCCTGAATGAAGCAGCTAAAGATGAACGCATGCATTTAAAGAGTGTAATAGAGATCAATGACAACAGTGGAGGAGATGGAAACAGTGGTTCTACCAGTGTCGTCAAGTCATCCAGTGCTCACAGTGTCAAATCTAGACGCAGTCTGGGAGCCAGTTCTCGATCAAGATCCGCAGAAGAGAAAGATGACGGTGCTGGTCCCCCGGTAGGTCTGTAGGGAAAACAAGCATATAAGCAATCAGTAAGATATCCCAATGAGTCCACACCCTTGGTGGTGTGGATTTTAAGTACCAGGTATAGGACCGGTGCCCACTCTGCATCATGAGGAAATTGAGGAGCTTGCAATACGTAAGCGACCCTGGTCATGAAAGTCAACTTTACGGCTAGGGGTGTCGAGATCCTGACCAAATCTCCTCCCATTATCGGTTGGAATATCGCCCACCCTTACCTTGCATATGTGGGCATGAGGCTGCCAGTCACTTTGGTAGGCCCTGGTTCGATATGGACTGTAGCGCCACGGTTTTCTTTTAATCTCTTGCTTACTCTGAGGAGCAACAAAATGTCTTCTGAATGAATGAACTCAAAGATTCAGGAAGAATAGAAGAGGAAGGTATATTTAGTTCTGAAACATTCTGTGTTTATATACAGCTAACACAGCCTATTGGTCAATCTCTCACTTCAGTCTGTCGTAGTGTAATGTCACATATAAGGCTTGTTTACTCCCAGTTTTCGGAATGAAACATTTTTGGCTGCGCAAATGCAATGTTACCCCAAAGTTTAATAGCCGTGAAGATAAAATCAAACAAAATGAAAAGCAAAAGCAATTTTTAGAAATAGCACGTGACAACCTTGTGTTATGTTTAGATAGTGACAACTTTAGTCCACAAAAAGTAATAATGTAGATACCTGTATATTTTTAAATATTTTCTTATATTCAGCAAGCAGTGTTAATTTTATGTTCTGCAAAGCTGAGAAATTTCAAGATAGTTCTGTGCTAGCATTGTAAATTGCTTCGGCTAATGTTGTGAGTGCTTTAAATTTAAATAAGCATTATTCAGAGCATGAACCAAGAAGCATTCTTGCATCATACTTTATGAGCTTTTTCTTCTTTTAATTTAACTAAAATACAGATAAAATGACTGGGAACGTGTTAACTCTCAGGACTTTGGTCTGTGGTTTATAATAATATAATGTATATTTTCAACATATTTTCATAAAAGCAGTTGTTTTCAGCATTTCCCATATGTTATAGCACAATGTTTTGGGGAACCTCATTCCACCAAGTGACGACTGGATCCTTTTACTGCTGGAGGTAACCATTATCTCCAATAGATGACAATGGTGATGGAATTAGGACACCTATGAATTTTAATACGGTCTCCAAATCATACTCTAAAAAAACCTAATCAGAATACTGGAGA
Organism: Mantis religiosa; assembly: GCA_030765055.1. Lineage (NCBI taxonomy): Eukaryota > Metazoa > Arthropoda > Insecta > Mantodea > Mantidae > Mantis > Mantis religiosa. The sequence goes on along the minus strand of CM060958.1, from coordinate 149,645,467 downwards.
GAAACAACTCCTAGAACCAGTGGTGGCTCGTGCCAAAAAATGACAGTGTGTTGTAGGAAGAAGTCCATGCAACTCACCTAGTTTCGAAAAATGAAGTCCATGACCCCATGTTTCTTCATGGTATAAACAGAATTTTTACTTTCTTTCGCTTTTTGCTGAATTGTTAGATTGGATGTTGGTCTCCCTAACATTTTTATACTAAGCCTTTCATCTAATGCTCTCCTTGAAAATGGAGTTTTCAGAAGTTCATTAACCGTGTTCATTATTTGTTGGTTTAAGTTTTCATAATATTAAATTACTCATATGCTGAGTTAAGTGAATTTATAACACGTTTCATACTCTCACACAAAATAAAGAAACTGATATCAGCCACTAAATAACATTACACAAAGGAATACTTGGATACAATGCGAGCATGCAAACCACGTGCACTTGTTATGAGGGATTCTCGTTATGGTCGCAGGAGTGGAGTATCGTTCTAACATGATAGATGCTTCACAAACAATCTGCCCTGTGATTTAATAACCATTAGGTATTTGATCTGTTTACGTAAGAAGGATGGAATTAGTTTCTAGAACTAAAATTGACGAAGCCATGAATATTGTATATTCCTACGGTGAATAAAGCTTACTTACTTACTATAAAGCAGTGATAGATTGTTAAATGATATTCAATACATATTCAAGTTCTACACCTATAACTATGAGTGTTGTTGGACCTGCTTCCTCATGCAGTAAATGATCACCGCGCAACACCCAGATGCGGGACGCATTTGTGCGAAATTCTAGGGAACTTAGGACATCAGGGAGGCAAGAGGGGAAGGTTGTAGGCATGCACAATACTGATAAGCGAGCTTGCTGGCTCTCAGCATGTTGAAGCCAGGGATGCGTTCCATTAGTTACGCAGGGTTTTCCATGCACTAAGAGTTCATTATTGGTCGTACTCAATTTCTTACACTTATAATAATGCATTGTTATTCACACGGTCTTTTAAAATTTCTACAATGTGATTTATAAAACAGAAAAGAGCGTGCTGCGGCACTGCAGCATGTAAGGACAAGCCACCCCCACCGAGAACAGAATCATGGCCTCCAAACAGAAAAGATGCAAAAAGCCATCTAAATACCCTGGTGTGAGTTTCGTTTCAACTCTAATTTTTCTTAAATGTTTTCAACAATGTATATTTGAACAAAATTATTCTTCAAAAGCATTTTAAACTGATGTACCACTTGTTTATTTGTGCTGATAGTATAGTTATAATATTAGACTTATTAGTCAATCTCATTGTGCATTGAGTGGTGTGGTCAGAAACTTCATAATAAATTGTTTAAGTTCAATATCCTTGAACTCTCAAATGAAGTTGTTGATAAAAATAATATCAACGCAAAATGAAGTAAAGGTTGCATCATGAACTTCTCTAATTCAAAATAATATATTTGTAGGATTGGGAAACTTTTTTTGTTGTTGTAGTTTTACGTCCTCCAACGTTAGTCATATTGGACGGTCAATGAAGTGGGTGAAATGGTGCTCAAATGAGTCCACATTCCATGCTTACAGCTACCCGACATTTGTCTTTAAGAATAAGGGAAAACCCCGGAAAAAACCTTATCCAGGTAACTCACCCTGACCGAGATTCGAACTCGGGACCTGAACACGAGGCAGACACGCTGCAGGCTGGGAAACAATGACGCATAAAACGATAGCAAATTTCATTTAACTGAAGTGAAAAGCACTGTGTTAAACATTTAGTTGTTTTCACAAGGATAAGGAAAAGGTGCACAATTCTATTCATCATTCTTCATATTTGTTATGTATAACAAGTAACATCTGCCAGTCTGTAAGGTGGTGGTTGGCTTTGTATATTTGTGAAGCGTTAGCATTTATTCAGGCGCCATTCATACTGCCATTCACTTTGGGAAGTACATGAAAGTTCATGCAAGGAGGGAACACTTAAGGAGTGTTAGGACTGAGTGGTTTGCTTATCAAGAAGCACCTCGCAATTCCATTTGAGAGTAACCGAGCAAGTTATATAGGACAATGAGCAAATGAAATGTGTAAAATAATGTACAAAGGAGCTGGGAACCAAGCAGGATGGCTCAGGCTGTTTTGTCTGTGGCCGACTTTCGGGAGGTACGGGTTCGAATATCTAACCCATGAGCTTTTTGGGGGATTTTCTCAGGTCACAGGTGATTTACATCCTCCAAAATTCTTGTCCCTTCATTTCATCTCCATTATCATTTGACATCTGGTGGTCTCTTTCATGGCAGAAGTGTTGGTAGGTGTCTCAGTGCTACATGCTGCTGGTAAACATTTCCTACTTCGGTACGTTGGTTTCTGGTCTCTGGGCTGGCCTGGTGGGCAATTTCAGGATCATAGGGGGTAGGATATATAAACTCGAGAGTATACACCAGGGCGATCCCCACAGGGTGAAGTTTGACCCCCCTCCTTCTAAACACCAGGGAGCTACCGAGCTGTCCCAAAAGGGCGCCCGGCACCTCCGTCGGGCTTTCCATAGGTTAAGACCTAAAGAATAACAAGCACCCCCATCTGGTCCTGTGGACTCTCGACGAGATGGAAGTGGATACGTTACTTAGGCGTGCCAAACCCAAAGGGGAAGGCTACCAATTAACCTTGGTAGGGCCGCCTGGTGATCTACCACACCTTCTACTGGCTATGCTGCCTAGTACGCGGGTATATATGGCTTCCCTCAACCCCGCACCCGATCTCCCACGGGTTTCGGGAACCACTGTCCCCTAAATTCCAACCCAATCCGAACAACTCCCATTCAGGTAGGGGCTCGAATGTTCGGCCCCAGGTTCCTCTAGTGATGTCAGAGGTACTACGAGTGCTAGGGTTCCACAGTGCCTGTATTTTGGCAGCTGATTGGGATGGATCTCCTCCCCAACAGAGAGTGGGTAGGATAAATAAGTAGGTAGGTAGGTAGGTAGGTAGGTAGGTAGGTAGGTAGGTAGGTAGGTAGGTAGGTAGGTAGGTAGGTAGGTAGGTGGGTGGGTGGGTGGGTGGGTAGGTGAGTGGGTGGGTGGGTAGGTAAGTAAATAAGTAAGTAAATAAAATCTGAAAATTCTCCGTCCCTATTCCTAATTACTAAAACCGGGACGTAATTTCCAACTTTTACATTTATTAAACAATAAACAACAAACTACACAATCATTTTTAAGATGATATAAACAAAATATAAAACAATTTAAATAAAAAAATAATAGAAAAACTAGCAATTTCAAATTCTCTACAAAATTACTGGATCCAGTAACTAATTTAACGGCCAGCCAGCTAAATATCTACAACTACAGAAAAAGAAAAATATACCAGCATCCGGTATTAAATGCTGGCACCCAGTATTAAATAAAACAAAATTATTTACAATTAAAACTACAAACTAACTCCAAAACTAATTAAAATCAAAATTTTAAAACATCAAATTAAATAACTTATTTCAATCATCTCATTCATGCAACTTTAAAACTTTATCTAACAAAATTCATATCATATAATTTCTCTACACATTCTATATTTATTCACATCAACTTATTATGATATTCAGAACACACTTAAACAAAATAAAGATATTCTATATTTTTAATTTAAACTAAAATAACATTTAGCTCTTCTTACCTATTATTCATCTCATATCATCTACTCATCAAAATTATCCAATATACTTTACATAAATACTTCAACCAAAATTAATTTAATCAACATATTTAATTCATCTTATCTAATAAGATAAAAATTTTAAAAATGTTACAATACAAATCCAATCACATAGCACACTCATTTCATCTCATCTTGTCACACAAAATTTAAAAATTAAAAATTTCTTGTTAACACAACAATATCATTTACAACATTCATATCAACTCATTTAATCGTATCATACAAAAATAAGACCCTCATACGTACCAATTACATAAAAAACATCTTTATAATAACTATGCCAAATATATAACATTTAAAATTTATTTAATAATAGTCCAACAAAAATATTCATTTCATTTTATCAATCATCTAAAATAATTTAACGAATACTTTATACTCCTTATTCTTATACATCACACACCATCTATTTATCAGATATATAAAAAATTAATTAACTCATTTTTACCATAATCAACCACCATACTAATACCATCACATACAATAATCCGATCCAAATTCATCTCATCTATTTTACAAAATATTATCCATCATATTAAATCCCATTAAAATCCAATTTTTTAATAAAAATCAATATTTTAAATTCATTTAAAAATTATAACTTCCACCTTAAAGTTCACTAATATAAAAATTAAAACAATCATATTAACCAAAATATGTCTTCAATTAAACAATTCAACAATATCACCCTTTAGCAACAAATAATCTTTTCGATATTCTTTAAACAAACAACACTCTAAGAATTCAAGACCAACAACACACTTTAGCAAAACAATACACTCTTAACCAAACATTTCTATTTACATAATAATCTATTACACAAATTCTCCTCAAATTCACAATATAAAAAAAATCCACATCAACCTCTATTAAGTCACTCCTAAAATACTTCAATCACCCCTCAATCTCCTTCAATCTCCTCTCACAAACTCAATAACAACCTCACTCTCTATTCAATCACTCCTACATACATCAAACTCCACATCAAACTCTTACAAAATTCTTATAAACACATCAATATCCACCATAATCTCTATCAATTCCCTTTTAGAATCCCATAAACTTCCACCTCAATCTCTCTAAAACTCTCCTTTACCCATTAAAAACCACTTTAATCTATAATAATTCACACATCAACACCCACCTCAAACTCTAACACTTCTCACCTACAACATATCAACAATAAACATCTTTCCACCTAAATCACAATACACGAACTTCCACCTCAATCTCTATAATCACTGTCCTTAACACAACAACAAAATATTCTTCCATATCCAACTCCCACCTTAAACTCCATACCATATAAATCATCAAATTCCTTCTACTCTCCCCCAACTCCATAATCTCCACATCATTCACCAAACACTTCACTACTCCTCACTTCAACAAAACTCAATTAATATTCATACGGGAGGGGGCAGGGCCCCTCCCTTATACCAAAAAACACTATTCAAAAGTAAATAAAATAAATAATTAAAGGGGGGAGGAATCCACCCCCATTTCTGGGGTAGTGGCTGCTGTGACGTTGGCCAATGTTGTGCCTGAAGGCGGGTCGCTGTTGGAGTGCTCCAGCGGTGGGGCTGGAAAGGCAGCCGGCCGTCAGCCTCGGGGGATCAGTCCGCTACCAGCTGGTGGTAGTGCCGCTGCAATTGTCACTGCGGCCGCCGACATCTTGTGGCGGGAGTCAATGTCTGTTTAGATTAGATTAGATTGATTTGCATTCAGTAGGTTCACTTGTAGCCAGAAAAGGCTGTGAACATTGAACATGTCCAGAGGTATAAAGTTTAGTAGCATATATATATGTACAAAAGTTAACATAAGACACAT